>JBBMFX010054787.1:0-11066 GCA_037832545.1 Rhabdalestes septentrionalis
ACTGTCCCTGTAATTAATGACTGTAAGACTGTCTCTGTAACTAATGACTGTAAGACTGTCTCTGTAACTAATGACTGCGAGACTGTCTCTTTAACTAATGACTGTAAGACTGTCTCTGTAACTAATGACTGTGAGACTGTCTCTGTAACTAAGAACAATAAGACTGTGGTTATACTCTTCTGAAAAGTTTATCTTCATGATTTATAGCTTTACTAGACACACAGACTGAAAACAGAACATTTTCATAAATGAAAATGGAATTGCTGGAAGTCGCTGCAACCAGACTAAACCCTATGAATTAGCTCAATAACATAAAATAAATATTTGTTGTTTATTTAGATAAGTGTTGTACCTTAAACATATCTTACAAATAAAATATCCTATACTAACTACTGTTAGTGTCACTGGTAATTCACTTAACTGTACGTTACTCATCTATATTATTTAAATCCTTGTAAGTAGTAATAAATTACTGATCTGTAATAATACTTTAGTATTTGTGTATATAGTATAGTGTATTTACTATTGAGTATTTTCTGCAGGTTTTATTATTTAGACTTTATATTTTATCTTTTTCGTGTCTCTGTGTGTCCATGCAGTCGTAATATTAACAGTTTCCTCCTCGATCAGTAAACTATTCTGTTTCTCATTCTGATTCTTGCCTACTACTTGGATAGTGTTAAATTCTTTGGATTCTTTCCTTGGATTCCCTCTGAAATGGGTCCAGACGCGTCCCTGATCTCAGTGTTGAAGCTGTTGGGAGTGTTGGGCTGGAATAAATGCCTGCGGCTCTCTGCAAATAAGGGTGGAGGCCGCCAAGCCCCTGGGGCACCGACACCATAGGAGGCTCTAATTATCGGTGGTTTCTTCCTTTAAGTAAACAGAAGGAATCAATTCTTTCCAGTATTTAAAACCTGTTAGGACGGCCAGTATAAGTGTAGCTTGTCCATGTTCTAGTCAATAATGTGGCCTGAACCTGCAGTACACAACACTCCCTGATCTAGAATGATTGGTTCCACTGGACCATTTCATTTGAGACTTTATAATGAGCTACTGAGTTGCACCAGGCATGCAGACATAGAGAAAAATTAAGTATTTGCATCATAGCATTATTTGAAAGGTCCATTATTTTCCCATAAGACAAGTTCCACCAGCGGTTACTGGAGCCCTGTTTGACCAGCATTTCTTTCAGCTCAAATTCAGAACATTATTACTGCACTGTGCAACAATTCTTGGAGACGTAAAGTGAAATATCTTCTGAATACCTGGCAATTCAGTTTCGGCCCTGCTGGTGATATTGGGGGAATTTGAATGAGCCCACTTTCCGAGCCCCAAACTAATCTTATATTAAATAGCCAATAAAATGGAAAAGCAGGTTTACCTCACTATTTTAAATAAAAGCTTTTGATGCAAGACGTAAATACAACATGTATAGTTCACTTCCCAGTCCATACAGTCCATATACTGACACTAACCTGTGAAACTTTAGCTCCGCACATCTACAATTAAGCTATCAGGAGTGTTTCAGACCTGACTGCTTTTTAAACAAGGTACAATACAGAGCAACCAATCAGAACAGGAGAGGAATAATGGGAGGTAATGAAAAAATCACAATTCCCTGTGTCTCCTAAATGAAGGCGGGGGGTATGCAGACTTCCATTCTCAATATTTCTTTTATTAATAATCACCAAAAACAAAAATAAACAGACCTAACAAAGCACAGAGCAAGAACTTAGGGGACTGAACAACAGCTCACACTAAGCATGACAGTAGACCAAAATCAACTTAAATACCCGAAACCAAACTTTACAAACCAATAGAAACAAATATCTTGTCCCTGAGGAAGCACACTGGCCAGCTTAAACATAAAATAGCAAATACAAAACCAGTATGTTCAGCCTGTGCAATAAAAGTACCAAAAAACAAAACAAAGAACAGAAAAGGATGCCGCCTATCGGCCGCCAACCATCACATACAGAGGCGCACCTTGTCAGCAGGCAGGGCAGGCAGCTGCTTGGGGCCCCCAAGCCACTAGATGGCAAACGAGAGCCGAGACTTTAAAGTACGGTAATAAACTGGTTAGAGGAGGGACCCCCAGTGAATTTTTGCATGGCTGTTATGTGGGACTCTTAGTTTGAAGTTTGAGGATGTATGTCTGTCTGACGCCATTGTGTACAGCTGTCGTGTGTTTAGATTTAAGTGATTAGGGATTATGATTTGTTCATGTTGAAGTGTGTGTTGTATTTAAGTTCAGTAGATGTAAGTGTGCTCCAACGGAGCAATCGATCACTACATCTCCTGTGTTCCTGCACGGTGTCCTTCCCTTGTGTGTTCTCCAGTGTTGTGTGTGTTTGAGTTCGGCCCGTGTGCCAGGTTTCAGTTCTGTTTTGTAATGTCTATAATCTGTGTCACATTAAAATACCATCTACGAACCTGCACTCTGCACCTCGCCTCACTCAGTGCACCCCCTGATATGACATAGGATCGCCTCTGATCACATATATGGATGGATGGATGGATAGACAAACTATGCTTTTTATTTTGCACCATCCTAGAACTTTACATTATTCAGAAAAGCCAGTGTTGCTTTCAGTGAATGAAAGTAAATAGTGACCCGTAAGCATAATACAAAATCATGCTAACTGGTCACTTTCATGTGTTTTAAGCCATTATTGTGTTTCTTTTTGAGGAATTTCCTGAACTAAGATGCCCCTGGAGGAGCCCTGACTCGCTCTAATGTGTGAGAGTTGTTTATGTAACACACATGGCTGCCAGAGTGGCGGCACGTGAGTGACAGGGCTTCAGTCGAATCAGAGCCACTCCTCAGCTTGAGTTGAGTCGAGCCATCAGTGAGTCACACCTGCCTCCATCCCGCCTTTCCACCCTCAGCCAGCTGATTAAAGGCTTTGCAGCTGCACCTCTTTATGTGAATAAAAGGCTGCAAAACTGCAGGCAA
Source organism: Rhabdalestes septentrionalis (assembly GCA_037832545.1). Classification (NCBI taxonomy): domain Eukaryota; kingdom Metazoa; phylum Chordata; class Actinopteri; order Characiformes; family Alestidae; genus Rhabdalestes; species Rhabdalestes septentrionalis. Next base: position 2,957 of record JBBMFX010054787.1, read on the forward strand.
GACTGTGCAGGAGTCTTTTGTAGAACAGGCCATGCCCTATAATTTTAGCTGCTTCTGCTCAACTGCCGAGTCTCTTTCACCACATGGCTGCCGGAACAGCCAGGCGTGTCTCAGCTCTAATGGACCGTATCTAAATGCCATCTCTGTCCAGAACCCAGGCTGCTTTGACCTGACCTGTTTATTCGACCAAAGCTGGCCCTTACTGAGTCCACAAAGCACCGCCAAAACATGACTGGTGGAAAACGAAACAGAGAATTAAACAAGTTCATCATTGAGACAAAGTTCCATTCAGCTTTGACGAATCCCAAACTGACGAGCTGTGCAAACGTGTCTCCAGACATTAATCTCTGCTTTCCGCCCCCTGGATAATATGGTCCAAAGCTGAGCACCGTCCCGCCACTGTACAGGCACTTTTCCACAGGCCTACTGGAACTGCTTTACCGAAAATGAAATTGAACGTGCGTCACATTTTGATTTTCCAGTGCATCTCACTCTATTCACAGACATTCTCACTCAATTCTCTCCACAGTTTATAACCAGTGTTCTTACGATGTATGCTGCCATAAAAGTACTACCGTAACCTGATTCAACAGAAGAGAATATCGATTCTAACTCTACCTGAGAAGAATACTATAGGATTCATTGAGATTAATCTCAAACCACTCACTAAAGGAGCCTAAAAGATAGGCAAAGAAGTGAAAATTTCAGAGGGTTTTCTTTCTTAGTCGAGGAGAAGGAACAAATTGACTAAAACAATGAAGAAAACAAATCATTCATTTATGACCCTACAGCAGTGACACGCACTCATATCCCATCACAATTAAGACATTGTAATTGCCCTAAATGGCTATTTTACAGAAGAAGAAAAAAACGATATATATCCTAAATAAATGAACTTTTCATTCGTAATAATTTCTGAATTTTACAGACCCACATGGAGACTGACCAATAGTATCGATTTATGAAAAACAACAACAAAGACCGTAGATGGAGTTACAAGGTTTCTGTCGGACAGCGAAAAAATGTCTACACCTGGAAAGTAACAATCAAACAAGCTTGTAAGAGATTACCTCCCAATGCACGGTAACACTGATTTTGGATGTAGTAATGAATTCCAACAATGTGGAACTGTCTCTGTCACATGTCTTGATAGGTAGCATGTATCAACCCCTAGTGGGATTTTTTTCTCTCAGAGCTGCTTTCACCTTCAGGTCTCACAGCGTTCAAGATGAACTTGTTTGTGTCGTGGAAATTTTACTGTAATTTAATTTTAATTAAAATGGACAGTCCTGCTTGTACTTCATCCACTTCCCAGATGTAAGTTTGTGTCTATATTGTTGTTTTTGCATCGACATAAAGAAATGTCCTCCCTTTATGTTGTGATATTAATATTTTGACCAATCAGAAAGCAGTGATGCAGCTCAAGTCACTCTATCTGTTATAGAAAATCATGAGTTCGCAATACAACGCGGTTCTTTGTGGAAGTGGAAAACTGCCACATGTGGTGCACTGAACTTGCCCATACACAGAGAAAGTGCCACTTTAAGAGACACTGATCCTGGTGTAACGCAGTCTCAGTCAGGTATCAGGAAATTTAGGAGGAGACGGTGCATGTTAGCCCCACCCATTCATGCTGAAGCTATGAGAAGTATTTCAGTCCAGGCTTTTTAAATGAGACACAATAAAGGGCAGCCAATCAGAGCAGAGCTTGTTTACATATATACAGGCCTACAGGGCTATTCACAGTGTTTTTTGTGTCTCAAGTATTACTCTCAATTAGGCTTCAGAGTAAAGAGGCCCCTTATGGTCATAAATGAACACATCACAGCACACAGTGGGAACGGTGGGAAATTCTCTCCCTGTATTTAACCCATTCACCAAGCGGATCAGCGGGCCCAAACAGTGCCCTCCTCAAGGGAACCTTAGACGTGACACTCGCAGTCCAGGGATTTGGGCCCACAGCCTTCTGATCACAGACGCAACTCCCTAACCACTAGACCACCAGCAGCCACAGCTGAATCATTCCTCAGCCACAACCATCCTGCACAGTCATGGTGGTGGAGGGTGGGTTTCTTACAAATAGGGGCACCAAATGACATCCCAACTTTTCCAGGGTAAAGTGAACATTTCCAGAGTTTATACAGAGTAATGTCAGCTGGATGTGGGCACTGGGTTTACAGGAAGGTTTTGAGAAATGCTGCAGCCTTTAGATGCTGCAGGACAGGAGCTGATTTAGAGTGGGGAATACAGGGAGAGCAGGGTAATGACAGCAGAACTGTGAAAGTGACAGTGCACAATCCCAGACCAGTGAGTCCTCTTTTAGCTCTGACTCAGGACGAGTCGTGTCTACACCCACCAGGTATTTTTGATCAGTGCTGGGAAAGTGATCTCAAACCAGCTTGCAATCACTCATGAGTGTTTTACATTGGAAAAAAGCAAAAATAAAATATAACGTGAATATATAATACACCCATGTTTTATTTTCATCCATCCAAGTGATAGTAGTCATAATAATATTATATAAAGACCTCAAATGTAAATGTGATATATTTGTATAAAATGTAGCAGGATTAGTGCTGACTTGTTTTTAATAAAAAGATAAATTGTGATGTTGAATTCCACCGTTCCCAAGAAACTACTGGAGTTTTTTACTGAATTCCAAAATGTCTTAAGAACGTGACCTTGTGTTCCTCAGCAATCACTGACTTTTTGTACAGGACAATATTATGGATACATCTGTGTCCAGCGTGTCCGGTCTTCATTCACTTAATTCACAAATTACATTTACACTGATATAAGCTGTAGCCATATGGCAACAAATGTTTTTTTTAATGTAATCTGATATAAAAGTAATATAAAACCCATCTAATTATATTTGACTTGTGAAATTCTCACAGATAGTTTTTTTAAAATAGAAGCCTGGTCATGTCAGGTCTTTGTTCCCATATGGCAACACCAGGCACAAAAGCATTGATATAGATTTACAATAGGTTGCAGCCTGTTCTTAAAAAACTATTTAAGGTATTGCCACAAGTATGTGAAAGCTGTAAAATCCTATAAAATGAGCGATTATGGTCATTTACACTTAAATTCACATTTCCAGCATTTATCTGACTCTTTTATCCAGAGCAATGTACATAAGCGCTCAAGTCAGTTCCTTAAAGCTGTAAAGCTAAACTTAAATCAATGTCCGCTATACAACCAAGACACTGCCAGATACATCACACACATAAACAACAAAAAAGTCAGAAGTTAAGGCAAACTAAGGAAGACATGGAGCGGTGTTTTTTCGGGGGTGGGTGGTGGTGGGGTTCAATATTGAATATGTGGGTCTTCAGACAGCGAGGGATTCCACTGATCTGATCGGAATAGAGAGTTCCTTCCACTACTGTCAGGCCGAGACTGAAAAGAGTCCTGATTCAGGTCTTCTTCTTTAATTGAGGAGTGGAGGCTCAAGACAAGCTGTGCTTGAAGCCCTGAGAGGACAAGAAGTGACATGTTGTTTGATTGTTGCTGATTGTATGGGGGTGCAAGTCCATTCTTAGTCTTGAAGGCGAGTGTTAAGGTTCTAAATCTAATGCGAGCACCACAGGGAGCCAGTGTAAGTTCTGAGTGGTGTGTGAGAATTTAGGAACATTGAAGAATAACCTCACAGCTGTATGCTGAATCAGCTGAAGTGTTTTTTTTATCTTCAGTGGAAGTCCAGCCACGAGTTGCAGTAGTCCAGTTTGGAGATGACCAGAGACAGGACGAGTAATTGTGCAGCTTCAATGGTGAGGAAGGGTTCTTCTGATGTTGTAGAGAAGGTGGCTGCATGTTCTTCACAGGTCTTTATGTAGAGTAACACCGAGATATGTAACCTTCTTGGAAGGGACGACACCCGAGTTCATAAAAGTTGTGTCTTGGTGAAGGACTCCCTCTGATGAAGAGGAGCTCAGTCTTGCTGGGGTCCAGCTTGAGGTGGTGGCTCACCATCCATGAGGAGATATCGGCCGGACAGTCTGAGATGTGGATTCAAATCTAGTTGTTGCTGGAAGGGAAAGAGAGAATAAGTGTCATTAGCATAAAAGTGGTAAGAAAAACCATATGAATCTAGTACATCCCCTGTCATGTTATTGCATGTCATAATCCATGAAGAAATACACTTTGGAAACTGTTCTGAATTAGAAGTTGTCCATTTATGAAATACATGATCTGAGTAAATGGAGTTCATTTAGAGTTGCAAACTTTGTCCTTGAAAATCATCTGTTACTGATCTGGAGGAAACGTCTTATGTTACGAGTACCCAGACACACAAACTCAAGAGACAAGAGTATGAAATACAGGATAAGTCCAAATAAAACCTTCCTGAAGATAAAAAGCTGTTGTAATGACTTTAAAGCATTTTAATTCCTTTAGTAGAATATACCTGTGTTTCTATTTTCAATAATAAGAGTCCTAGGCAATTATTCAACCCAAGTCTGTTCTAATTTCTAATCTGTGATATTAAACCAATTAAAAACCACCAATTATCTTAATTTATTAGATGTTACAGCATACAGACAAAGTCAAAGCCCCTGAGGTTGTGAACCTCGAGCTTATGGGGGCCCATTTCTACTAAGGGGCCAGAATTTGCTGCTACATCCCTAGTTATAATGATATATTTTTTAAATAGTGTACAGTTTTTTATTAAACTGTTACAATGTATAGTTTTATTGGATTGGTTTTGCTTCTTCTACTTTCTTCTCTTGTTCTGTCCTCTTTTCCGCTGTAACATTGCAAATTAAAGTAACATTTTTGATCATATTTATTGTAAATTTACACTCATATTTCAGTCATATAGTTTCTAAAATATTTCCCAGCGTAGCTCATGGTGACTTCATGGTCTTGGCCGTTTTTACCATCTTAGTGAGATGTGCAGGGTGGTCGGCACTGTAATTCCAGCCTGTCCTGCTTCATAGTGTAATAAATGGATGCAGGTCCAGCCAGTCTTAGGTGGTCCAGTCTGGTTTTATTACGGTAATGGGCCGGGCGGCAGTGAGATAGAGCAGCTCCAGTCCAGCCCAGGAAGTTAACAGGCCTTTCATTTGTAATTCATGCCCAGATAACTCAGACCTACTGTATCTTAGAGAAAAGCCGCCACTCCCAGTGAGCTTATGTTTACATGCTCTGACTCTCCGGCAGCTTTCTGCTGTTTCTGGCTCAGGAACAAAGTCCCAGTTTTCCTTTTAATGCGACTCGCCTTCCAGTAATTCAGCACTGAACTCTTTCCCAGAAAGAAGAAATAATAGACAGTCTGCCTTAATAAAGCAAACACACATACACACACACACACATAAACACATACACGCATGCACACATGAAAACACGCACACACTCACACACACACACACACACACACACACCCACTCACACACCTACAGGTCTATTCACTGTATATTTTTGTCTCAGTTATGTGGAAGGAAAAGGCACCTGGTGAGTCAGGCCAGCTCGGGATGATGGTGCAGAATTTTGGTGAAACACTGCTGTGATTAATGTCATAAAGCAAATCTGACAGGAAAATTATTCACTTCCACAGAAAGAAGTCCTCTCACCCTCAGTCCTGCACCGTCATGGTGTTTCTCCAAAACAGGTTTTCACAACAGAGGGTCCCAAACATGTGGCCAATATTTGGCAACTTTAATGACCCACACTCAGCACAGTCATGTGGGGTAACATGTGTCACAGCTCCTTACCGGAATGGAACTAGAACATCTATATGTGTTTATTTCACAGGTGGTGCAAATCTCACAGTTCTTTAAGGAATGGATGAGCACAAACTAGCATAGGATCTCCAAAATCTTGTGGAATGCCTCCAGGAAGAGTGGATGCTTTTATAACTGCAAAGGGGACCAACTCCATATTTTAAAGTCTAAGGATTTGATTGCAATGTCATTAAAGCCCCTGTTGATGTAATGGTCATACTTCCCAATACTTTTGTCCATTCACAGCTTGATTTCGGCTAATTTTTGTTTTATAAAACATAAAGATGCAATATAATAACGGTGCATAGCTGTCTTATATATTGTTTTAATGATTAAACAGTAAATATGTGTTAGTTGGGGAACACTCTCACTGTGATATCTGTCATTTCAAAAACAGCACTTATTCTCCATATCCCCAATTCTCCATACCCCAGAATATAGGCTCTATATGTGTAGAACTTTCTAGACCCCTGCTCACCCAGAGCTTCTTCTGAAATCCCTGGCATTAGATGGTCCATCCTTCATAGCCTCAGACCTTCAGGAAGCACACTAGATGATGGAACATTGCTGTGATGATCTGATTGCATTGAGCCACAAGAGCACGTCCGGTACTGATGTTTTGCGATTAGTTCTGGACCCAAATCTCCAGAAAACTCCACTTAACCCTCTTTGTTGACCTTAGGAGGCTCTAGAGAGTCCCATTCTTATGGTCACTGCTTTTTATTTAGATTATACAAGCTGAGTGTGCACAACTGACTGTGTGTCAGTGATAAGTGCACCTTAAATTATCTGAAGTTACTCATTACAAGTGTCTGGACAGTGTGGACAGCGAGTGTAACTGTCTGTAGTGTAACTAATCTTTGCCATTCCCACAGTATCCTGTTATTTTCTTAAGGAAACTCATCGTTTTTTCTTTCATCCCTTCTCGGTTCCAGTAATTCCTACCTACCAAACCAAACTATGACCTCACGGTTAATATTAGGCCCATTTCCTGGACTGATTGGTCTCAGTTCTTCTGTATAGTGGTCCTCCACAGCAGTTTTTGGCCATTTAACCCTTAGAAATCGAATTTAATATAATAAAAACAGTGTAAACTGTCTAAAACAAGAAAACTGCAGTGGTGGAATGAACTCCCTCTTCCTATCAAATCTGTGGAGTCTCTCGCATCTTCAAGCATCGCCTTAAGACCCACCTCTTCAAGGAGCACCTTGGTGACTAATGATGTTTCTCGTTTCTCTCACTTCACTTGCTTACTACAACTATTTAATAAAAAAAAAACTTCCTAACTCTTACTACTAACTCTTGACTTTGTGTTGACAGGTGTTGTTTAGGTACCATTTGTCGAGCTGCAGTAACTTGGTTGAAAGGTGGATGGCTGACTTTACAGGTCTAAGACACAGATGCGGACGACTTACGTCTCTCTGGATAAGAGCATAAAAGAGCATAAATGCCATAAATGTAAATGTAAAATATTACTAGTATTTAATTTACAGTAATTTTCGTTCTATGTGACACTGGAGCACCAGACAAATCTCGAGCACCAACACACACCGGCGGAACTTCCATATAAGGAGCTGTTTGGCCACATGACAACTATTTACTATTTATTTCACAGCTGACTCAGATCAGTGCTACTCACATTCTAATGGTTAAACAGAAACACCCACCATAAACAGTTGAGGCACGGTGAGGATCGCGGCCCACCTGTTGCTGTATAATTAATCGGCCTCCTTCTACCTCAACATGTAAAGCAACCACCATAGAACCAAATTGGAATTTGGTTGTGACACATGTTGTGCTGGACAACCAAAGCAGCCTTGACTGGCCACTTTATCGGAAACACTTTGCTACTGGTACACAGTCAGAGACTGCAACCCATCTGTTGATACACAGTTTGCGTTATCCACCCACGAGCCCTCCATCAGTGCTCATTTTCTGACCGCAGAGATGTTCTTGGCTGGATATTTTGGGATGATTTACCACTCTTGACCTTCCATTGGGATTAAAACCCCAGTTGTGACTGATACACTCACACCAAAGCCTTCCAGAACTGATATGCTATCATGGCAATGACACTGCTGTGCCAATAGAGGACTTACACCCAAATAACATCGGTTACATCTGGTCCTATGGTGATCCTTTTCCTTTAATGTATAGAATCCAAACCTAGGACTGGAGAGTCAGTCTCCAGCAAAGCTTTAACTGTAAAACAAAAAAAACCTATATGGTGGATGTTTTGGATAAAATGGGCAGTGAGTTTACAAAATTAGTATAATAACCTCTCCACCAGGAATGCACTTGGAAATATCCATATATATTAGGGGTGTGCAGAGCGGCCACTATTTGTATCTGTATTTGTATTTGTTAAAATGGAAAATTATTCGTAT
>JBBMFX010054798.1:0-11066 GCA_037832545.1 Rhabdalestes septentrionalis
ACACCTAGGGGCAATTTAGTGTGCTCAATTAACCTATCCCCAATCACACATGTTTTTGGCTGTGGGAGGAAACTGGAATTCCCGGAGGAAACCCACGTGGCCACAGGGAGAACATGCAAACTCCACTCAGAAAGACCCTGCACCCGACCCGGGAGTCGAACCGAGGACCTTCTTGCTGTGAGGCAACAGCGCTAACCCCTGCGCCACCGTGATGCCCTTACGCTGCAAATGTTGTTTTAAATTTTCATAAGGCCTCTGTGTAGTGACCAGTGTTTCCTAAAAACTGGATTCTTTTTGTGTAGGTCGCTGCTTGGAGCGTAGGGCGGTATCAGGCGGGGAAGTCAATGTTGATATTGTGGTGGTCAGTGTTTATACTGTGGCAGGCTAGAAAAAAAAGCATTCACATTCACACATGCTGCGTTTGATCCTGTTATATATAACAGAGTTTCATGTTGTTAGAAATCCCATAAGTAGGTCTGTTAAAGACTATTTAACAGCACCACACAGTTTCAGGAAAACATAAATGTTTTTGCTTGTTTGCTGCACTAGACACATACACTATATGGACAAAGGTAGGACGCCTGATTATTACACCAACAGCTATTGCAATTAAATCCTTTGACTTTTATGTCGTTTGTTGCCTCTTTGCAGCTTTAACGGCTTCCAATCTTCTTCGAAGACTTTCCTCAAGATTTTGGAGTTTCTGTGGGAATTATGCTCTGTAGAGCATTTATGAGGTCAGACACTGATGTTGGACGAGAGGTTCTGGATCCCAATCTCCATTCCAGTTCATCCCAAAGGTGCTGGATGGGGTTGAGGTCAGTCAAGTTCTTCCACACTGAACTCTGCCAGCCACTGGAGCCCACTTTGTGCACTGGGACACAGTCCTGCTGGAATAGAAAAGGTTCTTCCACAAACTGTGTCCACAAATTTGGAAACATGGCGTTGTCCAAAATGCCTTGGTCTGAAAAACAGGTGTATACTGTCCCAATACTTTTGGAGTATAACTCCAAAACGGATGTACCTTAAAAGAAAATGAGACCAGATCATGACGACCTGAGAAAGTGAGGAATAGATTTAAGAAAGCTTAACTACAACATTAAATGTGATTAACGGTTAAGCCCATGTCCCTTAGCTGGCCCTAACCAACATCCTACTTAAGCTCCCTCACTTGCTTTGATCAAACGCAAGAAAGAAGAGGACCTAACTGCTTATTTTGATCAAGAACACAGGTCAATTTATATACATACATATAGGGCACAGTATAATATAATTGTATAGTATGTTTTTATTTGCATAGGTTATGCCGCCTCATTTAGCAAATTTCTTACTCATGGTAGTAATAACTTATTATGTCATACCAAAGGAACACAATGCAAGATGTGATAGCATATATGCAAATTAATCTATGCACACAAAATAAAACAAAGTGTATATATAAGCTGTGTAAAATGTGCAGGTCATTGTTGTTTTATGCACTATTGACCAACACTTAATTCAAAATTGCAAACAAAAATGTTTGGAGAAAATTTTTAAAATAATAAAATTTATTATAACTTGGAAATGTTAAACTACACAAAATTGTTACATTATTGTACAGCTGCAACAATTAAACCAGTGATGTTAAGAGCAGAGTGTGTGCATGTGGGACTCTTTTTCATCCATCAGAAACTGAATCAGGAGTGAAGTGGCTGGAAAACAAACCGTAGAAAAGCTGCTCTACACACACTACTGCACTCACAACACATATGGAGGCCTTTATTATTTTTACACACACACTGTGGCAAAATGAACAGAACAAAATGGGAAAGTGATCTCTCATTTTTTTCCATGGCTGTATTCATACCAACTTACATAAATACATATTCATACGTAAATACATATACATACATACATACATACATAAATACATACATACATACAGACATACATTCATACATACATACATACATACATAAATACAAACATACACATATGTACCCGTATATTCCGGACTACAGACCGCACCTGATTAAAAGCCGCATGCTCTAATTTTAGAAAGAAAATCTATTTTGTACTTGTACAAGCCGCACCGGATTATAAGCCGCATGTGTCACAGGTTGTAATAAGAGCTCTGGCGCTGGGTCTGGTTACGAGTAGAGTTTAGATTCTCTCTCTGAACTTGAGCCCGACCCGGTCCGCGGTAGGGTCGATATTTCCTGCCACTATCCTCAGGCCGTGCTGGGCCGAGCCACGATCAAGCATTAAAACGGCTCCTGTATTTAAAAAATTATTTACGGAAATTACAGTTAATATGTCGGCCCGAGCCAGGCTGGGACACAAGGTGCTCGGGTCGGGTCGGGTCGGGTTTCATTTTTTGGTCCTGATCTAAGCTCTGTTTTGAGCGGCACAGGAAACATATTTTAAGCCGCACCCTTCAGACTTTGAGAAAAAAGTAGCGGCTTATAGTCCAGAATTTTCCGGTAGTTTTTTGGCACTATTCTAACACAAAAGACACATTCACAAGATCCCATGTAGAACTCCTCGTATGAGCAAGAAACAGCCCAGGTGTTATGTCCCCCCTCTTTTCCCCATTGAAGAGAGGCACTTTCCAGGTACTCCATTTCTGATTCTCTTTATTTTCCAAACACAAAAACAAAAGGCACAGGGGCCCGAAACTCTGATAACAAAAGGAAAGCTTGTGTAACTTCAATAACCCGCAACTACAAAACAAACTGAAACCCCTTAAATACAAAACACCCAATCCCAACAAAGACCCAATTCCTCCTGATCACTCCAGCAGCTGCTCAATCTAATACTCCAATTAGAAGCCGGTGTGATCAGAAGGCCAATCCCACACACGAACCAAAACAAATCAAAAAGATACTAAGGGTGACCCCTAGCGGTCACCCGAAGTCATACCAGGTTAATACTTAGCAACAGTGTCGTTACACAAATACCATGTGTGCTTTTCTGTTTTACAGTATCAGTGAATTTCATTATTAGTCTTTACAGAGACTTACAGAGTCTAGTGATTTCCCCTCCACACATTTCAGGAGACAAATCAAAATTAACTTGACATTTGTCTTTTTAGTTCATGTTTTAAATGGTGTTTTGCTATGTAATAAAGAACTTACAGCACCGGGGAGTTACTGTATTACAATATGTGAAGGTTCTAGAAACAAAGGGACCAGAACAGGACCAAGACTGACCATGTTTTAACCTGGGAAATGGATCCCAGCAGCAACAGTGTCACAGTGCGGTGTTGATATGTGTGGATGAGGCTTGGCGGTGTGGCTGGGATTGTAAAATGCTCTGCACAGGCTGGGATTGTAAAATGCTCTGCACAGTGGCCACTTTGTTAGAAACACCTACCCAGTTCACATGGCTGTTCTGTCATGCACGGCCTGGTCCTTCATTGGTGGGCTTTTCAGAGGAACGCTGCAGGCTGGATGTTTTTGCTGGTGGGCCACTGCTCACTAGGTTCCTGGATTACTGTTTAATCAAATTTGAAACAGATAATATGGACGAAGCACTGTAGCCGATTACAAACCTTTTGCACCCTAAAAACACTGTGTGAAACATGACTTTGCACTATTTCTAGAACTAGTTGCTGGCAGCTCATAGTGTGTTTATAAGAAAAATAGATGACGTTGAATAATATAGCTGAATAGCCTATTGAAGGACGTTAAAAAAAATGAACATCCAGAATATGCCTGACCTTTTAAATGTAGTGATCGAATCACAAAATTAGAAAAGTTGAAGGCAAATTATGATAATGATGGTTTTCCTCAATAGTGGATTAAATATCTGCCTCAAGATATAATAAGCCTCAAGATATAATTTTTAGTTAATAAATCACAAAAATGACATATCTGGAAACATTCACATGGTTTGGAAAAAAAAATCTGGACTGGTGAGCTACTGGGGAGGATGACATCAGCTGGATGAGTGAGCAGGCTCGCCAGTGTGACGAGCAGTGTGTTTCTTTGTGTGTGTGTGTGTCTGTGTGGGAGAGAGGGAGTGTGGGTGTGTGTGTGTGTGTGTGTGTGTGTGAGAGAGAGAGAGAGAGAGAGAGAGAGAGACAGAGTGTGTGTATGTGTATGTTTGAGTGAGAGAGAGAGCGTGCGAGAGTGTCTTTGTGAGTGTTTGTGTGTGTGTCTGTGTGTGAGAGAAAGAGACAGAGTGTGTGTATGCGTATGTTTGAGTGAGAGTGAGAGCGTGCGAGAGAGTCTTTGTGAGTGTGTGTGTGTGTCTGTGTGTGTGAGAGAAAGAGACATTGTGTGTGTATGTGTATGTTTGAGGGAGAGAGAGAGAGTGAGTGTGTGTGTGTGTGTGTCTGTCTGTCTGTGTGAAAGAGTGTGTGTGTGTGTGTGTTTGTGTGTGTGTGTGTGTGTGTCAGTATAAAAGTGCAGACCCCTCCTAAACACCCTGCTGTTCGTCTGGTCACCAGCAGCTCTCAGGTCGGGCGGAGCGAGAGTTGGAGCGAGCGTGTGTGTGCGTGTGCGTGTGTGAAAGTGAGGGCGTGTGAGGATGGCAACGCTCTTGGCACCGGCCGACACCCCGGAGTCGTTCTGCGTGGACAGCGGCCCCAAAGCCGGCGGCATGGCTTCACCTCCGGCGGCCTCAGCCCACCACTTCGACGACGCCAGGTTCTACCTGCTGGTGGTGGTGGGGGAGCTGGTCTCGGCCGAGCACCTGAAGTGTGCCATTGCGGACATAGAGAAAGGTGAGGCTGCGCTCTTTCATCCCTCTTGAACGCTTTTTGATTTTCCGTTCCGCCTTAAATCCCGCAGCGCTCAGCACGGGACCGGCGCTGCGCCCTCTTACCACTCACGCGCCAGTTAAGGTGGAACTGAAAGATACTAAGAAGAAGCATCTGCTGCCTCTATCAGCTGCCTCACAATAGTGGACCACTGCTGTGCAACACGAATCTTAAATCAAATTGTGCTCATAAAGGGCCATCATCTGTTTATTATCACTCGTATCAACTGATTTTGAGAATTGATCACAACTTTTAGAGGGTCAGCCATATTCTTTTGATGTTCGTTTTATTATAACCATCCACAGGCTATACTGCTCTGTTAGTCTATTTTACATTACAAATGCATACATTCATGTTTTATCCGCTATTTGGGGGAATTGTCATCATCTTACCCAATTTTGAGTAGTGATCACCACTTTTGAAAGCTCAAGCATATTCTGGATACTTGTATTTCTTTACACCCATCCATAGGCTATACAGCTTTATAGGTCTTTTTTTCTTACAAACGACTGGTTGGCAGCTGTTACTGGAAATAGTGCACAGTCATGTTTCATGTGGTGTTTCTGTGGTTCAGCTGCAGTGTTTATGCGTATTATCTATCTAGAATGTTTTTAAATAGCAATCCAGAAACCTAGTGAGAAAAAGCCACCAGCCAGTAGTTTTCCTCTGTTCAGAGACAATCCAGACTGTGCATGACAGAAAAAAGGGTAGGTGTTTCCAACAAAGTGGCCACTGTGCACAGCCCCACCGCTGTGTCTGAAACACAGACCAAGCTTTGATCACAATTCTGCTCAAAAGGGGCCCACAGGTGGCCAGCGGAAGGAGCAGAAACGTCCCACTGGAATCTGGGGAGTGAGTTTTGATCCGCAGCCCCTCCCTGAAGCTGCTGGCACAGCCACGATGGCCATCACGCCACCCCGTCGCGCCCCGAATTATCTCATCCAGATGTGACGCAGTGGTTTAGCAGCCCCCCAGAGGAGCCATGATTCAGCACGCCGGTTCTAGACTCAGGGAGGGGGGTTCTAGGCAGACAGAGACTCTGCGACAAGCCAAGGAGCAGCGCCCCCCGTCTGCGGCTCTTTGTTTTGTCGTAATGTCTTTCCCAACATTGGAAAGCGAGGCGTTTGTATTTTATTCTTATGGCACAAAAACGATTATTTGAACGAAGATAAAATGTGCGTGCGTAAGGAGGACTGCGTGAAAGTGTCCGCGTCTCTCCCGGGAACGAGAAGAGCCCGCGTTTGACCCGTGTCACGCCATCCCAGCTCCTCCTTTCCACCTCTCCTTCTCTCCTCCTCTTCATCTTGCCTCTCCATCTCTTCTTTCCTTCTCTCCTCCAGCACCGGCACGTGGGCGTGGCGCGGTCCGCACTGCGGTCCCTACGGAAAGCCGGGAGAGCCAGAAACAAGGGCGTTTCGCTTATTTTCTCTTTTTATCATCGACATAAATGCGCCGAGCAGGCATGTGGTGACAGAAAATCACTTTTATCGTCATTAATCTTGATCTTGATTAATCTTGATTGTGTACGTACATATGTATCCACTTTGTACATCAATCCGTATATCTGTACACATAGTATATGGACAAAAGTATTGGGACACAATTGTTAATGTTTGAGCAGACCAAGAAATTTTGAACAACATCATCTTTCCAACTTTGTGGACACAGTTTGCGGTAACACCTTTTTTATTCCTGCATGAGTGTGCCCCAGTACACAAAGCGAGCTCTATAAAGACGTGGCTGGAGGAGTTCAGTGTGGAAGAACTTGAATGATCCACATGAGTCCTGACCTCAACCCCGTCTAGCACTCTTGGGATGAACTGGAATGGAGATTTTGATCCAGAACCTCTCCTCCAACATCAGTACCTGACCTCTAAGATGCTCCAAAGAATGAATGGGCACAAATTCTCAGAGAAACTCCAAAAAAGAGTGGAAGCTGTTATAGCTGTAAAGGGGGACTGACTCCATTTTAAAATATGTGGATTTTAATGTAATTTCATTAAAGTACCTGTTGGTGGATTGGTCAGGTGTCCCAATATTTTGTCTACAAAGAGTATAGCTACTGCGTTCATACATGCATATAATTATACATACATATTGCACAATTATACTACTCAAATATTTAATATGTGAATTGACTGAATGTTTTGAAGGTTATTCTCATTTATAGGTCTATAAACTATATTATGCTATTTTATTGCATTTATTTTTTATTATATTAACGCTAACCCACTTTCATAAGTCATTCTGCACTACTGATCTGCTGGTACAGCACACTACTTCTTTACATAAAGAAATGTCAATGTTACACTATTATTTGTTACACTGATGTTCTTTTTGTCATTGAGTTGCATGGTTGTTTACTATCTTTTTAACTTTGTTGTCTTTTATTCTTTCTTGTTGCATTAAGTATGCTAATGAGGATGCTCATCTCTCTTGCTCATCTCTCTTGAGATAAATAATGTCTTCTTATCATATATCACCTTATCTTATATTCATATACATACACACTAACTTATATATCCATATTTAAATAATATTTGTATAGTATACAGTTTTTTAATTCTGGTAAATTGTATACGTTTTATTCTATTGTTTGTTTAACACACAATAAACAAAGCTGACTGAGGTACTAATTAGGTATTAATATTCTTTATGGAGGCCAAGCCCCTCTACTATGATTTTATGATTCAATGTTAATTGAATTGAAGACATGCTAGAGAATGAACTGAATTAGTTCTGCTTTTCTCTCCTTTTTTCATATTTTATTCTTTAGAAAATATACTTAGGGTTGATTTAGCTTTACAGGTTCAAGAAACAAATGTGAACTACTTGAGCACTGATGTATGTTGCTCTGGACATGAGCATCAGCTAAATGGTATAAATGTAAATGCGTCTTTATATTTTGCCCTATATGGAATGCGTTTTTGGGAGTGGCATCTATGCATTCAAGCAATGATAATGCTACGTTATGCTTAATAGCATTTAAATAGTATTCAGAATGTCATTCTATTCAAAATTGTTGAATGAATCTCCTCCTTTTCGGTTTCGTGATCTGTGAAGGGAACATCAGGAGTGGCAGGGATGGTTGTGCTTTTGCTTCCACTGGGTGTGGCTTTAAGGACATAGGAGTAGGACGTAGGAGGGATTCAGCTTTAATTAAAGGATAAAGGAATAGTAGTCAGTGAACAAAGTACTTAGGCTAAACACCACTACACAGGTATACACTCTATTTTAGAAAGTAATGCTTTATTTTAGGGCATGCGCTATATTCAGGTCATGTTTTTTGTTGTGTTTTTACTGTGTTTTTTATCATGCACATTATAGTGCTTTGAGAAATTATCTTCACAAGTTTGTGAAGACATGAACAAATGTACTGTTCACACACTGCTACGGATGGCCTATTCATTTTATCTGAAATTGTTTATGGTTGTTGTTTCCATCTTTCCATTTTACACGTGCTTCTTATCTCTTACACACGTCTGCGCGGGCAGTTTTAAAAGTGTAAAAACTCTCATTAAGACGTTTCCTGTTTTATGCATGCAGTATATGAGGAAGCTGCAACTTTAGTAAGTTTTAGTTAAGTCATAAATAGTTGGCAAGTAACGGAAATGCAACATACAATCGATTGTGACTCAGCAGAAAAGCACCAGGGATAGAGCAGTTTATAGATGTTTCCAAATATTGATTTTTGTGGGAATATAATACAGCACTTCATTTTTTTCCCTGTTAGTTTCCCTATTCAGCTACATATAAATATCCCAGTGTGTGTGTGTGTTTATAAATATATATATATATATAATTTATTTATTTATTTATTTTTACATGACTACTATACATATATTATAAAACATTATAAAAACATTATATGTATGTGTGATACTTTTTGAATATATTTTTTTAAATCTATGTATATTAGTTATGTAAATACATTTTATTTTACTTTTTAATTTTATATTTATGTACATATAATTATTTTACAGCCTGTCACTCATGGGTGTAAATGTTTTTCTTCTTTTTTCTCATTTGCTTTGCAGGGATCCGTTCGTGGGACAAGAATCTCATCGATTGCAACTTGGACCAGGAGCTGAAGCTTTTCGTCTCTCGACACTCGGCCAGGTTTTCTGCTGATGTGCGCGGTAAGCTCAATATGAGTGCTTGACATTGTATCTCTCTCCAGGGCAATTTATGATGACTGGCTATCAAAATTTTAAAGCTAAAGCTCTCAGCTGAGTGTACAATGTTTGATGCATCTACTCTAGACGTGCACTGTAGATGCGCACAAAAATGGCAAGTCATTTCAACACAGATCTGCCCACCCAGCAGCCCAACCCACCAGGACCCTTAAATATCGGGTTAGAAGTCAGACAGAAGTACCAAAACTCATCACCTCCCACAAACCTCAGTGTAAATTCTGCAGAACACTTTACGCACACACACATCCCACATATCATTTGTCAAAAGAAAATGTTGTAAATCTTACTGGGCAAACAAAATGCGTCCTTTCATAAAGTGACTGGTACGCTTACTACTGCCTGGACTATTTTTACCATTGTAAAAGTACTACTGGTCTTGTAGTATTTTGTTGACTGATGTGTTACATATTATAATATGGTGGGTATATGTAATGATATAATCCCAAATGTATCCACAACCAGCTCATCCAACCACGTCTTTACGGAGCTCGTCTTGCTGGAATAGAAAAGGTTCTTCCACAAAATGTCTCCACAAAGTTGGAGGCATGGTGTTGCCCAAAATGAAGAGCAAATTTTCAAGACTTTCAAGACTTGTTTGGAAAATGTCATTTTATTTGTTTTACCTATTGGAAAGCAAAAATCTTTTTTCAATGAAATTTTACAGTTACTTTTACAGTCATTTTTCAGTGCCTGTTTCTAAAGTGCAACTGCTGCACATTTTAGTATGGACAAATTTGTTTACAAAATATAAGGAAAATAATTAAGTCGATATTCAGTGTCACAAAATGATGTACAAGTTTTATATTTACATCCAACTACATGACACGGCATCTCTGTTTACAATCTACCACCTGGGAGACCTGGATTAGTAAGTACCACTCATGACTGCGAGGGTGGACTGAGTGAGTTTTGGAAATTCTCCTAATCTTGTACTGTGTATTGTGCAATGGCTGAGTGGGTCTTGTTTGGTTATGATATTGCACATAAAGAGAAAATGTAAAAATAAGCCAATTGTCATAAAATATATTTATGAGTTTTGGAAATTTGCTCTTCAAATGGCTGACGAGACAGGATGGCTTTGAAAGGTTTTTCAGGGTTGAAAACAGACCAAACTGCTTAAGCTAACATTTATTGGGAATGTGAAATGAAATCTATGTAGCGCATGAAATTATGACCACCGCGCCCCAAATAATGCACTACACGCAAACTATAGAGGGATGGTTTACATCATTTTTGGTTGTGCTTCAATACAATGTAGAAAAGGTATTACGAAGGATAGAATAGTTATTATTTAATTGTTTTTTGTACTTTAACTTTAATGTTTACATTATACACCTTTACAAAATTCTATTGACTGAAGACTTCATGCGGAATCATACAGATCGTCCATTAGCTTATGAGGGATTTCTGTTCTTTTACTAATTACTGGACATTGAGCTCCCCTGTGCTAACAGAGGGCACACTAGAGATGCAGCAGGTTTGGTCGAAATTGAGATGGAAATCATGGGACTATTCCTTTAAATGTATATTCATATTCAACAGAGCAGACACAGGAGCTGTTCTGGTGCGGCTGCCTGGAGCTCTGTCTGTCTCTGCTCTGTGATTAGGTCCCTGTTTCCTCCTCTGTCCTCCACTAACCCCCACCCCGGTTCACTTCCCCTGCTGCCTCGCTGTCAGAGATGTGCAGAGAAACCTCCAGATAATTAGCTGCAGAAAATTCCCCATTGGGTTTTGAAGCTGAGGTTGCCTGGTTACGCCGGAAACATTAACCCTTAGGCCTCAAAAATGGGGGAAAATTATATTGCTGTGCTCTGCCAAAGCTGAAACACGCTTATTACGTGTAAATAATTATGTTTGCCCTAAATGACAGTGATTAATAAGAAAATGGGGAGTGATTTAGGTGCAGTCTGTAGCCCATAGTCCAGCGAATAACCCATTACAACTGAATTCCTTGTTGCTGTTTTTTTAAACTGGCTCCTTCCACTTTAGCTGGTCGATTCGTAAAATCCACCTGACAGCTCAAAAGTCTTAGACTGCAGTGAATACCTCATTCTCTCTCTTTCTGTTTCTTTCTCTTTCTCTCTCTCTCTCTCTCTCTCTCTCTATCTCTCTCTCCATATCGCCAT
>JBBMFX010054808.1:0-11065 GCA_037832545.1 Rhabdalestes septentrionalis
TGTTCTCATCTGTGTCTCTGTGTGGCTGAGCATTTATGACAAAAGCATTTTCCTCCAGTGTCTGTATTAATACAGTCGCATAGTTTACCCAGTAATCTTACAACTTATTCTATATGGACAAAAGTAATAGGACACACCTGTTATTCAGGGGATGAACACCACCTTTGGGATAAACCCCACCTTTGGGATGAACTGAATGGAGATTGGGAGTCCTTCTCATCCAACATCAGTGCCTGACCTCATAAATGCTCTACAGAATGAATGGGCACAAATTCCCATAAAAAGGCTCCACAGTCTTGTGGAAAGTCCTTTATGTAGACTGAAAGCTGTTGGCGACAATCTCCATTTTAAAACATACCCTCTGATCATTGAGGGGCATAATAACAGTTTGCATGGGCATGTGGCTCAATGTAGCTTAGTCAAGTGTTGGTCCTGTCTTCAGGTATCAGTTTCTCACTTCTCGTGGGTAAGGGGGAGTCAGGCGAGGCGCAAGGTGCAGGTTCCATAGAATGGAATTTTATTACAAAAAGACACAGACTCATGCACACAAATTAAAGTGGTTTGAGGACCTATAACCACAATGCATAACTAACAGAAAAGAAACATCAGGAGCAGGAAACGTGCAGGCAAAGTTAAGGGTTAACCAGCAACTCAATTCAAAACTCTTGGAACTTAATTACTTAACACGAGGGTAGAAACCAATCACACAATTATTTAACTGAAACACAGGACAATTGACAGAGTGACTCCAGAAATAAACATAGGCTACATCCATTTCAAAATAAAAGTTTCTAAAACAAAAATAAACAAAAGCGGCCTCTTCCGGTACATAACACAGTAGTGTCAATTTATTTAGATTAAAAATCTTTAAACAAATGGTGTACTGCTTAAATGAGTTTGCTCACAGCTTCTACATGAAACAAACCTATTGGATGGCAACACTCTGTGCTCATGACAGACTACTTTGCACAGTGCAAATAAAAAATCAAAATGTCCTCAGTTATTGTCAGTCTTTACAGCTTTACCTACTTCCTTTCCTCTGTTTTATCTCTCGTTCTCATACCAAGAGCGGTTCCTGCCCCTGTCATCTGGTGAAATGCTGGCACATGTCCAACTGCGTGTTCCTGCTGTTTACCCTCTGGAAAAGGTCTACCACCCTGCACACCTCTGACCCTCCTGCTATGCCTGAAAAAGGAGACTCTCACCTGCATACTCACCCACTTGCCTTCCTGAGGAGACTGTAAATGTTGACATGATGACAACTAATCCTTTCCCACAGCCATCACACACAAGTCTTTTTAGGTCAATTCGGTCAAATTCTAGATGACCGCTGATTAGTTCATTTTAAGCCCTAACATTAATGACTGGTTTCCTCAGATTTAAAAAAAAATTATTTTTCCAGCTCTCATCATTCTTATCAAAGCAATTTTAGCACACTAACCCCTTCTCTACAAATCCATTGTGCACTGAAATGCTGTTCTTCACTTAAACTTGGTTACACTGGCTTACACTTGCCTCAGCAATGCCTGGGCCATACTTTAGGTTTGTGTAGAACTTGAGGTTGATTTGCCTCTCCCAACAATCATAATATGTCTCATGATTTAAGATTGACTTAAAATTATTACCTGTCAGATTATCCTGTTGTGTGGTGTGGGGTGTCTATAATCATATGTTTACTCCCCTGATCTACTCCAAGTCCTGTCAAGGCCGCTCTGATTGCGAATTGTAAATATTAAACATGTTCAATATTTATGACTCTGTATCCGCTGGTGTGGGGTGGATGATTCTCTGGTGTGAAACACAGTGTTGGAATCATTTGTGAAAGGCCTTCAGCTGGTGAGTTGAACAGGGTCTGTCAATGTGTACAAAGGAAGCTGGCAGCAAATTCATGGGCTAGATTAACTAAAGAAAAGGAGGGTAAACTTATCCAGTTATGGAAATGCTGTGAAAGTCTCTATATGTTTTTTTTTTTTTGCTTTGCCTTGCTATTCAGAAAACAGACACCACACTCAAACCCGCCACTTGGCTATCATCCGCAATATTTCTTCTGATCTAAAGTCACGTTAGGTTTTGAGAAAGTATTTTTGAGAATCTAAACCACTGGGTGGACCTTTTTCTAGAGTATATTTTGAAAGTGTGTCTTTATACTTTTAGGACAAATTTTGTTGTGTGGGGATTCTGAATGACAAAAGAAAACTATCAGTGAAAGATGGGGCATGGTAACATTTTGCTAAGGCATGTTGGTCAGTACATTAATTCAAGTGATGGTCCTGTCTTCAATTTTTAGTTGTATCAACAAAAAAAAAACAGATGATGCACTGCTTAAAGAGTTTACTCACAGCTTCTGTGAAAGAGGTCATTATGTATGGAGTTACTCATGTTGCCAACATCTGTTAAGATTTTTTAAATCCAATGGTGTGGATCAGCCATTAACTCATTGACTGCCTGTCTATAGACGTCAATTGAAAAACTTACGTTCACTTCCATTGACATCTATAGACGTAAATTACGCTTTTCAACAGGGCGGGCTAGGAGACAGCCTGGGGCCGCTTGTCTGTAAATATCAGGCTTGCATACATGACAAAACTGACCTGCCGGTGGCAGTAGTGCAAATTTGGATGGAAGATGGGCGTAGAAGCTAGCAAAGAAGTTAGCA
Source organism: Rhabdalestes septentrionalis (assembly GCA_037832545.1). Taxonomy (NCBI): domain Eukaryota; kingdom Metazoa; phylum Chordata; class Actinopteri; order Characiformes; family Alestidae; genus Rhabdalestes; species Rhabdalestes septentrionalis. The sequence continues at coordinate 2,657 of JBBMFX010054808.1, forward strand.
ATGGCACCGAGCAGAAAGAAATCGAAGAGAGTATGTGTCGCAGACATTAAATGAGTGGTTGCCATCTGGATAGAGCAAATCCAGCAGCAGAGCCTCTTCCCCAGATGCTCATGGAGAGCACGATAGAGCTAACGTTTATTATTTTGTTTGCTTTGATTGCTTGATTTGTTCCTTACCTCCTAGACACCCAACCACGCTAATCCCCACCGTCAGTCCATGCGAAATACATGCCAATTTGTCCCATGCACCATGTATGTAGATGTATATTTGTAAATAAATTACTGTTATAATAAAAAAAAACTTTTCTCAGTGTTGTTTCTACTGTTTTATAGAAGGGAACAACTATTTTTTATGTTGGAGGGGTCACAAAGCAAAAAATATTAGTGTCAAAGACACTGTTCTGCTTGAAATGTCTCTTTCACAAAAAGCTTGTTTTCTCCCTTTTTTGGGTCAAAACGAGCGTTTTTGGTGAAATCAACCTCTCTTCTACAGCTGATTGCTAAAGAATGGAAAAGGGTAGAAACTGTTTTTTTTTTTGGACAAAACAAGAGAGTCTATTCTTCCTTTTGGTAGGTTCGGTGTTTATATGATCATAACACACAATTTTCTGTGGCTCTTCAAATATGAGTAAAAATGCTCAAAAACTCTGGCAGTGAGGAGTTCCCTAATTTGAAAATGGCTGGCAGTCAATGAGTTAATAACAATATCAGATCTGTAAGTTCAAGGTTCAAGAGATTCAGGATTCTTTATTTGTCACATGCATAGTTATACAAATACAACACAGAGGGCCCAATTTTCAGGGTCAATCGCGCATTGTCTGAAGTCTGAAACGCAGTTGTCTTTGGGGGAGAGGCAAGCACAGAGCGCTATAGTGCCCATTGGAAAAGTGAACATCGCGCCTGGCGCATAGTTCAAATGGGTTGTCTTAAATGAGTAAATTAGTCATGGGTGTGATTTGGGCGTAGCATGCAATGAACCAATCAGAGTTCACACTCTCATTCCCTTTAAGTACCCGGCGCATGTTCCATGGCGTGCTGTGTATAATGAGGTGAAGGCATGGGAGCAATTGATCTTCGGGGATGGAGGGAATCCTCCCAAACCCCTTGCTAGGGGTGGTTATTGTAACAGCCCACCTACCCATTTTAAAAGAGTGTGTTTAGTGTAGTGTAGATATGATTGTTATTTCACACGTGATTTCAAAAACACCATATATGCTATAAATATCATCTATACTATGAAACTATATAATGAGATGTAAAAATTTTAAAAATAAAATAAACATTGAATAAGAATTCTATTTAATAAGAGTCGCTTAAACAAATCTGCATACAATGCCAGAGCGTTTTATAACTCATGGAGGCTCGATCAGGGGAGGGGTTCCCAAAGCAGCAACGATTTTCCCTGAACGTTTTCTCGGTTCTTATTCCAAATAAAGTATTTTATAGGATGAAAAAGATGTGTTCTTTCTTGTGATTTATTTTAAACATGATTAACTGCCCATGTCATTGTTACGTGGCCATGACCTCCTTGAAATAAGCGTGCACGCGCATGATAGATGTAAAGACACGGTGTACAGAAGTTCAGCACCATGTTTTCTGTGTTAGTTTGCTTTCTTTGATTACAAAAATTTTAGCAGCAGTCTTTTCAATGAGGATTTGAGATGAGTTTGTTGGTAATGCCATTGGCATTAAACTGAATAATGTTAAGCCGAGCTGACAGGGAAGGTCGTGGTGAATTGGCCTTAGAGGCGGCAGGTGTAGTGGATGAGGTGCACTTACTACACAGCCAATTAGGAGGTCTGGTCCAGGGGTCGAGATGTCCGGTGGTGTACCCATAAATTGCAGCCAGTGCACAAAATGCTGGCAACGTTCTTACTGCAGATGCCGCAAGGATAGGTACTACCAGGGTTTGGGTCAACATTGCCATATCTAAGCAGGAGGGTCTGAAAATGCCGCTCTGGCTAGAGCTGGTCCTTGATCAAAATCCTGAGTGCATTCTTCCTTCATTGAGTGAAGCAGAATGAGTTTAGACTATTTGAAGCTCTAGGAGCCTTCAGCAGCTTGTAAAGGTATCCAGTCCTTGCTTGTAGCCCCACGTTGTACACGCCGTCTCATTGAAACCTTTGCTGTGGGTCATTTCAGGCCATGTTGAATGTGAAAAAACACTACTGGCTGACTTAAAGAAGTCAGTAACTTTAATTGATTTGATTGTTGTTGATATTATTGAGTTACTCACTCAGCAAGGTTAGCCTGCAAAAGCACACAGGCCACCCCAATCGCACCCACCCCCCCTCGCTCACTGTCTCCCTCTCTCTCTCTCTGTCCCTCCCTCTCTCTGTCACCCCTCTCTCCCTCTCTCTTGTCCCTCTTTCCCTCTGTCTCTCTCTCCCTCACTCATTACTTTCTCGCTCCCACACTCTACCTCTCACTGGCCCCTCTTTCTCGCTCCCTCTCTCTCCATCCCTCTCCCTCTGTCTCCATCCCTCTTCCTGTCTCTCTCTGACCCTCTCTCTCTCTCTCTCTCTCTCTCTCTCCCCCCCTCTCTCTCTCTCACACACACAGTAAGCATAGTTCATCAATAATTTTTTTTACAGACAGAAGCTTGTCGATTCAGCCCAAATTTCAGTTTCTGCTTGTTTATGGATCCTGGGTGGTAACATATTGAGTGTAACAGCAGCTGGCATTCGCCCTCAGGCGATTTCATTGATAAACTGACGTTATTAAAAAGTCAGGCTCAAAGCCTCTCTTAGTTAAAAGCTTTCCCGCCCTCCTCAAGATCATATCAGCCCATGAAAGAAAAAATCTGCAGGCCAGCCTTCTTGAAAAAAGAAAAGAAACAGAAATCAATATTTGTAGAAATCTACAGCAGAGCCAAAACTCTTACACCATATTTTACATTTTGTTCTGAGCCATGACATTAATCCTGGGGGAATGAGGGCAGGCAGAGAGTGATCCATGCTTGAGTTAAAACTGAGCTTTTCCAGCACATTTATTTGTGTGATGTCACCCTGCCATAACAAAATCGACTTTCTCTCCCAGTGTCTTAGGCGGACGCCAAAGCATAGAAAAGTTCCATTGATTTTCTCCACTTTTGTTGATGTTGTTTGTATAGATATAGCAAACCTGTCTACTGTTTTCATATGTATATTTGTAGCTACAGGGTGGTGTGTGAGTGTGTGTGTGTGTGTGTGTGTGTGTGTTTGTGCATGCATGAGAGTGAGTCATTGGGGAGCTTGTTCTGGGATTGGTTTCATTCAGAGAAGCCACAGAAAACTGCATTATTTCACAAAAAAAATATCTTCAGATTAAACTTCCTCTCCCACTGCCTCTTATGCACAGAACATGAGATCCATACAGCTCAGCTGTGGAGAATATGTGTATTTACACTTTGTCTATGCAACTACTGCTCCTGTGTGACACATTAAGATGTCTGTGTACAAACGCTCTCCCTAAAGCTGGAGGATGGAGCTGGTATATGTGTGCTACTGAATGAAGCTGGAGGATGAAGATGATTGTGACGACCACCTCGTCCTCGCCCCCGTTTCGTCCTCCTAGATCCTCTTCCCCTGAATATTGACGTCCCGATACTTTTGTCCACCCTTCATAGGTCCCCTCATGCACTTCCTAGTATGGTTTGGTTTGTATCACGTCCCTCCTAATTTGGCTCACCTGTCCCCCATCTTGAGTGCCTATTTATACCCCAGCCGGTCCCTCTCACCTTTGTGTTCGAATTCGTCGAATTATCTGTGTCTATATCTCGCAGTACTTTAACTGTGTCTTTTCCTCTTTTTCAGACTCGTGCTCCTCGTGTTTAAAGCCGTCACCTGAAGGTGGTTTCCCTATTCCCCTTCGACCTGAGCTGGGTTCTCGTCTTGCGTTGGAGAAACAGATTCTCTGAGCCGTCCCTTTATTTGTTTGGTTCGTTTGAGGAGTACGAGTCTTCTTTGTTTTGTTTGTTTTGAAACTTCGCCTGAGTGGGCTTGATTAAAAAACCAGTATCACAGTCTGAGAGCATTCTCCCCCTATTTCCCGCGGAGAGATCCGTGACATAATTCGAACACCACCAACCCCCATCCCTATGGATGCCTCAACTGTTCCCTTACCTGAGGACCAGGTGACTCCAGTTTCAGCTCCAAGCCCCACCCAGCAGCAGCTCCAGAAACACAGCCAACAACTCGAGATGCTGACGCAAGCGGTACAGGGAGCCCTCGATGGGCTTCAGGTCTTACAGCAAGCTGCAGCCCCTCCGCTTCCAGCTGGGCTTCCGATCCAGTCGAATGTCGTAGCCCAGCCAGAGGGAGGCCCCATCCGTTACGTCCCCCATTCAGCTGTCCTGGAGAGGTACGAAGGCGATCCGAATGGGTGTAGAAATTTCGTTCTGGCCTGTGAACTGTTTTTCATGGACCACCCAACACTCACTGAGAGGCAGCAGATTGCAACCATCATCCAGAGACTCAAGGGGCAGGCCCAAGATTGGGCCACGGCCTTTGGAGAGGAGGTGGAGTGAACACCACTTCGTATGCAGTGTTCATTGATCAGTTCCAGACTGTGTTTCACCACCCGGACCAGGGAAGAAAGAGCAGTACTCGGCTGCTTTGTTTACGCCAGGGCACGGGCTCCATCTGCGAGTACGCTCTGGAATTCGGAGTACTAGCGGCTGACAGCGGGTGGAATGATGAGGCTCTGCTCACGGCTTTCCAGGAGGGGCTGAACCCGGAGGTAAAAAGAGAGCTGGCATACCGAGATGCGGGGATGGAATTAGAGGAGGTAATCGGTCTCGCCATCACACTCTATCAACACCTGGGAGAGAGGCCCAGAGTAGGGAGAGGAGTTCCACGTCTTTCCGGTGCTACCAGAGGCAAGACACAACCTTGCCCATCCACCTCCACTGCCCCTGTTCCCGTGGCCGAAGAGTCCGCTGTTGAACCCATGCAGCTGGGTTCTTCGCAGTATCAGCAGCATCTGGCCACAGGGGTCTGTCTGTATTGTGGGAGAAGGGGTCACTGGTGCAAGGAATGCCCTCTCAAGCCTCGAGACCCTGTCCCGCCTCAGGTTGCCAGTTTCAATTGTGCTAACCAGTTTGTGATGTGTGTTATGCTGTTTGATTTTAATCCTGTCCCTTGTGTTTCCGATCTTATAGATTCAGTATCGGCTGGGAATTTTATTTCACAGTCCCTAGTAGCTTCTCTGCGGATCCAGACAGTGTCTTTAGCCAAGCCGGTCACAGTTCATGCCCTTGACGGTCACCCCATATGTCAAAAATCCCTAAACTCTGTCACAGTTCCCATTTCCCTTACCTTTCAGCACAGCCATTCAGAAAAATTACCCCTCGTGGTTTTACCCCAGTCCCATCACCCCATAGTTTTAGGCATCCCTTGGTTAAGGTTACACAACCCCCACATTGATTGGCGATCCCACACTATTCTGTCCTGGTCTCCTCGCTGCCACGAAAGGTGTATTAATCCCCCTATTCCCGCACACTCCATTCCCGCACACTCCACCTCTATAGAAAGTCCCCACGCAACAACCCTGGTGGAGATCCCCTCTCAGTACTCTGACCTTCTAGAGGTTTTTTCAGTGTCAAGGGCAACTCGTCTCCCTCCACAACGTCTCTGGGACTGCGCGATCGACCTGATTTCGGGAAAAAACCCTCCTCAGTCACGTATTTATCCCCTGTCTGAGCCTGAGAAGGAGGCTATGGAGAGATACGTGACGGAGGCCCTGGAGCAGAAGTTTATTCGGCGGTCGCGCTCTCCCGCCTCCGCCAGCTTTTTCTTTGTGAAGAAAAAGGACGGGGTCTCTGGCTGTGCATTGACTACCGTGAGTTAAACGAAGTCACAGTGATGTAGACCCACCCTCTACCGCTCATCCCGGCAACCATCGAGCGGCTTCAGGGCACCCACTTCTTTACGAAGCTGGATCTCCGAAGTGCATACAACCTAGTGCGCATACGGGCGGGTGATGAATGGAAGACAGCATTTAGTACTACATCCGGTCACTTTGAATTCCTTGTAATGTCTTTCAGCTTAAAATCAGCACCCTCTGTGATCCAGGGCTTTATTAATGACGTCCTCCGAGACATGCTTGATAGGTTCTTGATCGTTTCCATAGATGACATTCTAGTTTTCTCAAAAACGTTCGCAGAATACGTTTCTCAGGTAAGAAAGGTTCTCACCCACCTGCTAGAGCATGGGTTGTACGTCAAGGCCGAGAAATGTGAATTCCACAAACCGGAGATCTCATTTCTCGGTCACTGCATCAGCCGGGAGGGCATCTCTATAGAGGAAGTGAAGGTAGAGGCCGTATCTGAGTGGCAGGAACCCACGACAGTCAAGGACCTGCAACGGTTCCAGGGGTTTGCCAATTACTATCGAAGGTTTATTAAGAACTACAGTACTGTGGCTGCCCCACTAACATCCCTCCTCCGAGGATCCCTGAAACAAATTAACTTCTCCCCTGCCGCCCGGGAAGCATTCAATAGACTGAAAATAGCTTTCTGTGCCGCTCCCATTTTACGTCTGCTGGACCCGGAGCGGCAGTACATAGTAGAGGTGGATTCCTCAGAGGTAGGAATCGGGGCAGTTTTGTCACAGTACCACGGCTTCCCCAGGAGATTACACCCCTGTTCTTTTTATTCCAGAAAGCTGACGGAGGCCGAGAGGAACTATGACGGAGGCAACCGTGAACTGCTGGCTGTGAAGGGAGCCTTGGAGGAGTGGCAGCATCTTCTAGAGGGGGCTCAGCAGCCTTTTGTGGTCCTTACGGACCACCGCAACCTAGAACTTGTGAGAAACGCAAAAAGGTTAAACCCCAGACAGGCACTATTTTAACAGATTCCAATTTCAAATTACATATCGGCCAGGGAAGCAAATTGGTAAAGCTGATGCCCTGTCAAGACAGTTTGGTACAGAGAAAGAAGCCCGTGAACCAGAGCCCATTCTATCTCCCAAATTCTTCGCTGCCCCCATCCAGTGGAATCTAGATGAGGAGATAGCAGGTGCACTCGAGGGGGTGGAGATCCCATCCGAGTGTCCCGCTAACAAAACATTTGTCCCAGAGGGTTTCAGACAGAGGGTTATAGAATGGGCCCATGTCACGCCCACGACTGGGCACCCTGGGGTGACCAGGACCCTCACGGCCTTAACCCAAAAGTATTGGTGGCCCGGAATGTCCTGAGACGTGTGACACTCGGTGCTGTACTGTTCGGTATGCGCCACTACAAAGAGCCCCCGTGTATTACCTGCTGGAAGATTAATGCCCCTCCCGGTGCCAGACAGACCGTGGTCGCACATCGCTGTTGACTTTGTTACAGATCTGCCGGTTTCTAAAGGGTACACCACTGTTCTGGTTGTGGTGGATTGTTTTTCAAAAGGTTGTCGATTTATCCCATTTCACTCTCTCCCCTCTGCCCGACAGGTTGCGGAAGCTCTGTTCCAGTCGTTGTTTTGGGTGTACGGTATCCCGGAGGACATCGTGTCAGAACGTGGACCCCAGTTTACCTCTCAAGTCTGGAAGGCGTTTTTCAAACACCTGGGGTCGGCGGTCAGTCTGACCTCGGGGTATCATCCCCAATCCAATGGTCAGGCTGAACGCACCCTCCAAGAGCTCGGCCGATTCCTCCGGGCCTACTGCCACAGCCAACAACACAACTGGGCAGACTTCCTCTTCTGGGCAGAGTATGCCCAGAGTTCCTTGCTCCACTCCGCCACTGGTCTCAGCCCTTTTCAGTGTGTACTCGGGTGACAACCCCCACTCTGGTCATGGGATCAGAGCTCCACTGCAGCTCCAGGAGTGGATGCCTGGTTTTGCAGGGCGGAGCAGGTGTGGGAGGATGCATACACGTCCATCCAGTAAGCCGTTCGCCGGTTCTCAGAACGCGCCGATCGTCAGCGGAGAGAGAGGCGCCTCCTATCAAGGAGGGTGACCGGGTTTGGCTTTCGACTAAGGATCTCCTTCTCTCCCATCCCTGCTCTAAGTTATCCCCTCGTTTTGTTGGTCCCTATTTAGTTTTAAAGCAAATCAACCCCGTATCTTTCAAACTTCAGTTACCCCCTGATCTAAAAAGAATCCACCCTGTGTTTCACATGTCTCTTCTCAGGTCTGTTTGTCCCGGTCCATTGAACGAGGAGGAGGTGCCCGCCACACCCCCTGAGACACTCGACACCGGGGGTACTCCAGCCCATCAGGTCCGGGCCCTATTGGACTCACGCCGGCGCCACCATGGGTTGGAGTACTTAGTCGATTGGGAAGGATACGGTCCCGAGGAGAGGAGCTGGGTACCAGCGCAAGATATCCTCAGTCCTGAACTGAGGGAAGGCTTTCACACAGCACGGCCAGATCGCCCGACTCCCCATCCCTGGGGCCGCCTGTCCCAGCCGTTGTCCTCCCTCATCCATTCAGGGGGGCAACG
>JBBMFX010054818.1:0-11065 GCA_037832545.1 Rhabdalestes septentrionalis
GGTACACTCAAAATGAAACCTTCAATTTAATTTATTCTTTCTTGTTAACAGGTTCCACAAAATTTAATTATGTAACTAAAACAAAGTTGGGACATAGTTATGTGGACCTTACTAGAAAAATCATTTCAAGTCGACAAACACAATTCTTGTAAGTAAACTGAATATAAATAAAGTAAGTAAAAAGCGCACAATCTTCTTGTTCATTTTTATGTGCATATGTTTCTGTTATTTTAAACAGTAATTAGAGCTTATCCGTGCTTACATCTATGAACAAGTAAATATGATTATGTAAACTTTTTGGAATTATTCTCGACCGTATGGAAAAGATAGACCGTTACGAATCCGAGCACACACACACACCGGCATGAAATGACCAGCGACAGGCAGGTCACACCTTTCTGAAAGAGAGTTCCGAAGGCATCTTCCGTTGATTCCCTAAATGGTTGAATGCTTGTTTCCTCAATCAGCTCATTTTCATCCGTTCCCACACCACCAGAGCTCATTTTAACACATTTGTTCAACAATCAACAAAATCACCTTAGACACACAGGCACATACATACGATTTCACACAGTCATTTCGTGGGTGAGTTCGGAAACAGATCTTATATGGTGCGTATGGTGATCGCAAGTATGGATGAAACCATTTTTAAAAGAAGTATGACATATATTCTCTCGTTATTCTTAATTCACATCTCTTAACACCGTGCTACCAATTTCTGGTATGGGAGATCCTTATGCGATACGCTTCTGATGCATAAAAAGTGGTACTCTGTCTTGTGGGTGTAGCGATCCGTTCCCTTTGGAATCTTTCACATGTTTTCTGCAATTAAAACTTTTTTTTTCACTTTAACTTATCCATGAAATAGACTCCCTACGTAACTTACAATTATTTGTGTGATGTTTTTAAACGATATGTGGCTCCCGATGAAAATCCCAACACTGTTTTTTATTTAACCATTTATAGGTGAAAAAAATAATGTAGGTTTTCCTATATAATCTCTTAGTTCGCCGATATAGCAAAAAAGACCACTCACACTCACACTCACACACCTTTAAAACTACATGAAACTTTCGACTCTCGTAAACCCCATTTGGATAATATCCTCTTGTTTCAAACAACAGACCCCCGGAGGTCTGGGGCTAGGTAGACAGTCTAACGCCTTTACCCCATCCCTTGACCCATTTCACACATCTGCCCAAAAGAGACACACAGTCTTCCTCTCTCACGCGCACACACACATACACACGCGCAGACAGTTGTAGCGCTTTGAAAAATACATGAAGCTATGGAACCTCATAAAAAACACACATATGGGAAAACAACTTGGTTTTATTTGCGTCTTCAAAACCCTGAGACCCCGGAGACCCACACGCCAGCCACAGTGCATTTCACACCTTTACCCACACACACCTCTCGAAGATCTACACCCCCTCCTTCTGCTCTCTCACAGACACACACACAGACACAGCTTGTCTTTCCTATGACTGGAGTCTCATGTTTTTAAAACAGCATCTTTTTACACCTTATATAACCATCTGTCTACAAACAGGATCCGTTCCCACACACACACACACAGTATATGACCCGCAACAGGCAGGTCACCCATTGAAAACAACATCAAAGACCAATACCGACAAAACAGATGCTCAAGGACCAAAACTAGACTTCATCATCAATCATAACTCATAACTCATAAATCATTTTGACACAAGGTAGAAACTACCTACTACTAAGGGGCCTTTGTATTTTGACAAGTCTGGTGCATGGTGCATCACAAGGAAAGCTTTGTAAGATTTGAAATGGTTGAGAGGCTGGCAGACGCATGAGGTAGCACTCCCAAAGGGGGGAGAATAAATGAGGAAAGATAAATCTTCATTGGTCTTTGAGGGGGAAACATTGGTCGGTTATGACCGGGACTCAGCAGTGTAAAAGTTGGGGTGAGGCAGCAGAATCACAGAACACGCTGAAACTAAATGTTAGATGTTTGGCACACAGGTCATTGTAAGGATTAATATGATACAGGTAACACAGGGAAGGTTCTAGGTTAGAATTGAGAGGAAGAAAGAGATCACCACTATTGGCCTCAGGGTTTCATGGCACGGGAGAGGTAGTTCTGTTAGTCAGGGTAAGATGCTAGAGGTTTCTCACAGACATTGTTTTCCCTGTGGGGTATGACAGGGGTTATTTCAATTAGGTCACCTTCCTCCTTGGCCGGGGCTTCCGGTTGGTTTCTAGCCTGTCTGAAAATGCGGGGGTATGTGGCAGTGCACCTGTCCAGTTGGCTTTGCACTTCTCTGTATTTTCAAAACAGTAAGAAGATCAGCCCCAGGGTTAACAGGTGGGCTAAAATAGTTGAAACACAAGGCAGTGTCTGTGGGGGACTATGGCTTTTGACCCTAAGGTTTGTCTACTGAGGGCATCAAAGGATGATTCTAGGGGGATCAAGTCAATTGTTTGTGTTCCTTCATACTGTATGCACGGCTCTAGTGCGGGGTCTAACTCAAAGGAGTATTGTTGTTTAAAGAAGGGGGAGATTTCTAGTTTGATTCAAATACCTCACTGGGTAGGTGGCATAGGGTTAAATCATCTATGTGGAGAATGGCTCCCTTTGGCACCCTGGCCCAGAGGGTCTGGTTGGGTAGGATGAAGCAGGTGGCAGTTTCATGTTGGTCATAAGTGAGAGTGGTGATTCTTGCCGGGGTATCAATAAGCCACTGGTCCCCTACAATTTCAGCCTGAGTCATGGCAACCTGAGTTTGGGGGGATGGCTTCGACCACGCAGCTGGTTTCGGCTTGCATTGGTTCAAGACCACAAATGCCATCGGTGTTGTCCCAGAGGAAAGGTTTACTAGGGCATAAGTAATGGATGTCTTTGGTTTTGGTACACACATGGAGGTTTGGGGCTAAGTAGAGCTGTGGGTTTCTGTCATGGTAAGCCATAAATTCCGGGGTGTGGACTCGGAAATGATTGTCGCCAAGCCAGAAGCCCACATTTATGCCATCTTTTAATCGATAAATGTTATTTGACATGCAGGTTTATGAGGAAGGCTATTTCCAGCGGACTAGTGCAAACCTAGGACATGGGCTAGATGGGCTTGGATAAGCTGAACTGCGCCATTTGTTGCTTCTGCTAGGATGTCTTGTACTAAACTGAACATTACCAAGAAGGAAGGAATTTTACTCCTAGCTAAACTGTCAATGGAAGATCTAACCTCATGCAGCATGTCACCTATTAACATGGAGACTATTTGTGTATGTGCATGGTCTCATTGGAGGATGGTTTACAGTTAGTTTACTGATCGGATGGTTTGGTTGAGGGTGGTGCTATGGCTATTGAGAACTACAACTGTCCCTTGCAGTGTTTTACCCACAGATTGGAGGCTCTCACTCTGGATATTTACTTGTTCCCGTATTAAGGGAAGTTTCTCCTGTAGCTCATTGACTTGATGCCTAACTGTTACCAAATTTGAGGCATTAATGCTGGTGACTCCGATGTTAAACAGCATACCTACTGCAGCAGCTGCCCCCAACAGCGAACCCAGGAACCTTTTAGAGCGGCGGTTAACTCCGCTCAGTTCGGTTTGGATCACGATCATTTTCTGTAATTGTTGTAGCATGTGGGCTATGTCTGTGGCAGCGTGAGTGAGTGTGTCCTGGGTCCAATGTACCCCCGCCCAGCTGGTTTGAGGGGTCTTGCCTGGGTAATGTGTTCTGTACACTTCATACGGGTCCAGTTGTACAAACACTGTGTGTGTGTGTGTGCAGCAGTTAGTGATTAAAAGACCTGGATGTACTCGTAAGATGACGCCTGAAGGGGGCCCTGGTTGTATCCTCTCACCCCTACTATCCATAGGGCAATCAGTGGCATGAATGACATCATCATGACAACACAAAAGGATAAACAAAGAGGGAGGTTCATGGTTAGCCCTGATGTCATGGTGACCCCCACTTGCTTTAGGGAAGGCGAGAGTGGAGGCGAAGGTTACAGGGTAGGTTATGACGGGCCTGTTGACAAAACAAGAGAGTTTTGGTCAGATTGCAGTTCGACAATGGCCTGCTATGACTAATGAAAGACAAGGTAGGTGTAAAATTAACTTTGCTCCTCTTCAGCAGTTTCCCGGGCTTCCATGAGCCACCTAGGCCCTTGTCAAAAACAAACTAAAACAACACCACAAACAAAACAGGAACGAAGGGGTGAAAGAGAGAGTCAGGACGGGGAAGAGTGGAAAGAAGATACAAGGCAGTTTTGGGGGTATCAGGCCCACAGTCCCCCATGTCCTGACTAAAGTTTTGACTAGGTGACCCTTCTGTTGAGCCTAATTCATGGGCTTGGTGCTAGAGTTGGTTGCCCATATTTGCCTTGTGTGTGGTAGGGTTTATTTGATCACAATGGACCCATTTAAGGGTGGTTTCCTGCCCCCTTTTGATCCTGATCCGGTAGGCTACCGGTGACAACTTGTACACAATTTTTTATGGTCCTGATCAGTGGGGGAGCAACTTCTTACAAAGCTGGGGTCTTTAATCTCTGGGGCTCCTGGTTGGTTGTCCAAAAGTGTTGTACCAAACTCTGTTCCCCACTTGGAACTCTGTCTGGGAGGTTTCTTGGTCGTAATATGCCTTTCTTCCCTCCACAGATTGTTGCAGGTTCTGCTGGGCAAAATCGGCATGTCAGCAGCATGTCAGTTCCCATGGGTTTTCAGACAGTGCCCCCGCTTTCGCTAGTGCGTCAGTGTGATCCTTGTATATTTTGTCCGGACCAGGGAGTCATGAGTGTCCCAGAACTTTCTTACAGTAGACCTGGATTTCGAATTTAGTGGTGAGTTCGTCGTATGCCAGGCTGAGGTTAAGGTGTTTTAATGGGTTTGTTTGCTGAAGATTTGAATCCGTTTTGTTTCCAGTGTGGGAGGTGAGACGATTCGTGCGTAGTTGGAATCTGTGCAGATCAGAAGGCTGTGAATTCTATATTGGGCTGCAATCTGCAAGATGATGAGGATTGCTGCAATTTTGGCATATTTAGGTGTCTGAGGGCCCAAGCTGAATTGCTGGGGTGGCAGGGGATTGTCTTTTAGCCAAGTTACAACAGCACCAGCTTTGAGAACTCCTTGGTGATTTTAAGAGCATCCATTAACGTAGGCCACGATCATGTCCTGACACGCTTCCTCATCGAAGAAGTGGTGGTTTGAGGATTCGTCGGTTCGTCGGTTCCCGGGATTGTTGGGGTAGTGCTGGGTTTGTCATTCTCTTGGGTGCATTTTTGACAATGAGCTATTCCAGTACCTAGTGTAGACTTGTGGTTTTGTGCATACCGGATTTGGATATCTCTGCTTTGCAGCGCCATGAGCCAGGTGGCAATGCGCGAGTTAGTGACCATGGCATCTCGTATTCTTTGGCTGTAGAGGAACATCCCTGGTTGGTTTTGATTGACTTTCTGTCCTCCTACATAATTGGAGAAATGTTTGACCACCCACACTGTACATAGCAGGGCCTTTTCGTAGTTGGAGTATTTCATTTCTGCAGCCAGAAGTGTCTTGCTGGCGTAGGTGACCATCCGTTTGCCTCGGTCATACATTTGGTACATTCCAGCACTTAAGCAGTGGGCAGAAAATCCTGCCTCCAAATGGAACTCTTTGTCTAAGTCTGTTTAAAATAAATAAAAAACAGTTTGGTAAGTTTATAACAAATGTGTGCAACCAGTGGCAGAGCCAGGGCAGGGGCCGGGGGGTATTTGCCCCCCTGAAAAGTTGTTGGCCCCCCCAGGTGCCCCCCCTGTTGCAGCAATCGGGCTCGGGTCGGGTTTCATTTTTTACACAAAATTAGTTTGTGCCGAGCCGGGATGCACGGGCTTGTGTCGGGTAGAGTGGACAAAATTTTGGGACACACACAAATTCTCTCACACACAGCATTTTTATGAGCAACCTTTACCATAGTCATGCAAAAAGGCTGATCCTTGTTCTGATTTGGTTGTGTAGACTATATTTGTTCAGGATTTTAGAAAATATTCAGGTGAGTTCAGATGTTATTCATTTATTGTATTAAAATTTTTGTTTGTGTACATCTAAGTTCTAACATAGTTGGCAAAACAAATGCCGTAAATTCAAAGCAGAGTGTCTTGCATGTCTGGAATGGATGTAAAGTATTCTTGAGCCTACAAGGTAATCAGATAACCTTAATTGAATTGTGAAATAGGCTTGACTGAAATTTTAGATTTAGTCTATTCTACGAAGTACTTATACTATTTTGACTTGCAATTAAAAAATACTAAAACACAGTTTTTATCAACTTAAACTAGACTAAAATAGTCGTGGATCATTCAGACTAAAATAAGACTAAAATGCTCAAACTTTTAGTCGACTAAAACTTCACTAGACTAAAAAGAGTCTAGATGTGACTAAGACTAATAAAAACTAAAATGACAGCTTGATGCAAAGACTAGATTAAAACTAAAATTAAAACAGGCTGCCAAAAACACTACTGCAGTAGCTTACTACAGGTACTGTAGGTGGCAGTTGTCACAAGGTTAGTGTGTGAGGTCCGCGGAAAAAAAGAAGAAAAAACAGACAGATGATGGATGCCAGAACAAATAAGGAAGGCACTCCTGCCAAAAAAATAAAACCCTCGTGTAAATACCGTGATCAATGGGAAAACGAATTTATTTTTCTGAAGAAGAGCAGGGTGGGGGACAGTCACACGTTTTGAAATGTAAATGAAAACAGGCCCCGCTAAAATAGCTTTGGCCCCCCCATGGGCACCCCAAGTAGTAAAGTCTAGCTCCGCCACTGAGTGCAATGTAATCTAATCTTTTAGACATTGTAAGTACAGAGAAGTTGTATAATTTAATTATTACTGTTAGAGACAGTTCAAGTAACGAGTATGTGAGTTTTCTCTGGAGAAAACAATGCGTAATAGAGAACGTGCAGGCCAGAGTCTGTTTAAAATAAATAAAAACAGTTTGGTCAATTTTAAACAAATGACTGCAATGTAATCTAACCTTTTTGACATTGTAAGTAAAGAGAAAAGTTGTTTTATTTAATTATAGCAGATCCATGCGTGTACGTTTCTCTGGGAAGTTGACCCTAGTGCTTTAAAAATATAGCTTGTTTTAACGTGTACTTTTGCTGACAATTCCACATTTTACATTTGTTGTTAAAGTCTTTGTATATTTTAAAACATTGGTTTACCACTAAGACTGAAATATTAGTTAAAATCCTTTTTTTTTTCATCAAACTTCAACGCGCCACAGGATGCATACGGCTGTGATGTGACTAGATTTAAGGTATTATATTCTCTAGCAATTATCATGCATTTCTTAGAAAGAAATAAAAAGTTAAAACTTACCTCCGCGCTCATCGTGTGTGTGTGTGTGTGTGTGTGTGTGTGCGCATACCCCACCCCCACAGCGAGTCCAGATGCCTATTTCACGCTGTGATCTTATGCGACAGGGCATAGAATGTGAATGACAAAAGTGGGACCAGACAGACAGGCGAATACATGAAAGAACGGTCTTTTTCAAGGCTTTGCCAGATGGCCTGGTGATCAGATAAGACTATAGTAGGGTTTTCAAGGTATGGATTATAGGCTAATCGGCAAAGGGGGGCCATTAAACGTTAATGGTGCTATTTTTTTATACCACAGACAAAAAGGAGTCTTTAAAAGTACAGCAAAAAAATACGGTTAAACAATCATAGTTGAATGAAATAAAACCATATTACGAGAGAATAAAAAAGCTGAAATGTGCCGCTAAAAGCACGTATTTTTCCATTTTGATTACGAACGGATAAACAAAAGCCTTGTATGGAGTTTTCCCAGGTTTTAGACAAACTTGTAGCTAACAGCACATTTTATCTATGTTTCTATTAATTTCGTTTGTTTTAAATCACACAGGTCTAAATAAAACATTTTATTTTAGAGCATGGTATGGACTATATTTTAATTATTTCATTTTTGAAATACACCATGGAAATGAAACAATCATAGTTGAATTAAATAAAACCATATTACTAGTGAATAAATAACGCTGAAATGTGCCGCTAAAAGCACGTATTTTTCCATTTTTACTGCAAACGGATAAACAAAACGTTTCCCCAGGATTGAGACACACTTGTAGCTAACAGCACATTTTATTTGTTTCTATTTATTTAGTTTGTTTTAAATCACACAGGTCTAAATAAAACATATATTTTAGAGCATAGTATGGACTATATTTTAATTATTTCATTTTTTAATACACCACAACGATCTAAATAAAAACACATATATGACTAAATATGTATTTGTTTTAAATATACTTAAATGAAATAATAATTTACTAACGAATAAATAAAGTGGTTAAAGCATTATTTAAATTTAATGTTTTTAAACTAATTTCTTAAACTTTTCCATGTCCGTCCCTACCTGAGCGCTTTGAGAACACAAATGATTCTCATTGGCTGGTCAGTGTAAGACCGCTCCCACCACCAAAAAAGGTTCAAAAAGGGGTCTTCATTCACCCTGTTTCCTCTCACTCTTCTGCGTGTGTTAGGAGCTCGTCGTGGCGCAACTTCTCTCAAAATGGCCTGTTACTTTGGTAAGTCTTATGGTTATGTATATTTCATTTTATATAAGTGCTATTAGCTTTTTAGTGAATTTTCTTATGGTGGTGTTTCCCCATATAACGGGCAACCTCAATTTATTTAGGAGATATGTCAGCGATTGCTGAATACGGTGTGTTTGGTGAGTTTTCACAAAAGTTTAATTTTGTTTATGTACATGTTTGTGTGTGTGTGTTAATCTCATAATGTCAGTCCAATACCCGTAAATAATGGTATTTTTAAGACAATAACGAAGACTTTGTTGTTCTGAACAGCCGGAAAAATGGGAAAGTGTCCACCGACGCAACAGCGTGGCTAGGAGAGGGAAGCGCCACGCCAAAGCGTTCGAGACTCTCACGCACTCAGCATGTGAAAGATAATTTGTGCATGTATATTTTAAAACACTCAATTCTCAATCTTATATACACATGTGTCTAATACATTAAAATGCTGCTTCTGTTGTAGCGCAACTAGAAAATCCTTCAAACGCAGCCCCGCCGCTGGTGACTAACTTTAAGCAAGTGGTCGCTGTGGAGGAACTGATTAAGTTAGGTGAGTCGAGTCAGTTTTCACACCCTGTTCTGCAACTGGTAAACATAAGAAATAAATTTTTTTATACATTTGTTGACTTATTCTATTTAATTATTTGCTTCTAAGTACTTATTTATTTATTCTTTAATTTAATTATTTTCTATTTTGTCAAGTAGATACCCAAGGTGTACCGCTGGATTGAGACATTCAAGCCATTCAACCCAGACGTGATAGTTATCATATCATTCGACGCCGACACACAAGAACTCTGGCACGAGACTTCGAATCCGGATTCATTGCCTGCAGACGTTGCTTCAGAGGATCTGGTATCCACAATAAGGGCTTCTAGAGATACAGAGCTGCATTCAAACCCCAACGAGGAGTCTGACACGAACGCTCAGGATCCAACGTCAGAGACCCAGCCAGGTGTGCAAGGTAATGTTCAAATAATTAATACTGTTGATTGTGATGTGTCTACGGGTGCTGCTGTACATGATTATTTAAGTAGTGAGCAGGTTTTTAAAGATAGTGTCTTACGCGAACTAAAATTGGTAAAGACTGGTATGCAAGCTTTTAAAAAAAGATGTTTCATGTGATCTAGCCGTGTTAAAGACCAGACAGAAAGTGCCAGATAGGAAAATTGAAAAATATACCACCACATTCGGCCAAGTTGACTGGTCTAGTTTGGCTTGTAGTGTGGCAAATACAGGTGCAGCTGTAAAGAAACTTAAAGTTTAACAACGCATTTGGTCAAGTTGACTGGGGTAGACTGACTCAGGGTATGTCAGATCTGGCAATATCCATAAATCATTTAAAATCAAAACACCGTTGATAGCCCCTTTTTATTTTTTATTTTATTTATTTATAATTATAAATTTTTTGTATAGAAATTAAATGTCAACTGCCTAAACGGTTGTGGGTCGATACCGTGTCACCCAGACAATTTACATTTGATGAAGACACTGTGAGAACCATTAGTAATAATTTACACACATTTTTTGAAAATAATATTCTGAACATCACGTCTGATGAAGACGACAATGGTTCTGATTTTTCCACACCTGGCACGCCAATTCATGTCGATAATGATACGCAAGCCTCTGATGCCGGTGTAAATCAAACAGTTAGTGCTACAGAAGAGAGGTCATCAGATTTTGGGTTAGAACAGGCCGATATTGAACGTTTGGTGAGATATGGCGGTGTGGTTGGTGAAAACCGTATAGTAGCTAGACCGAGGTTCAATAGTCTTGTGTTGCATACAACTTTTAGAAATGTATCAGGCAGTGACATGGCCTCGTACATGAATAGTGTGCATAAAATTCTGTGCGGGGTTGTCAAGCTCTCTTTATTCGGCCCCATTAACACGTCCAACAAGCTATGCTTTGCTATGTGTCTAGCTCATTACCTCAATCCGCAGCATGCTACGGGTTTTTTACAGAGGCATATGCTGGACATACAGAACAAGGCTGGCTTTAGTCTAGAACATGAGGTTACTTTTAATGATGTTTCTACATTTGAGCGTATGCTGGTGTAGGATCAGGTATCAGAATCCTGATCTGACCATGCTTTGGCTAAAAGGCCAATTTCGGACACAACGAACCCCACAGGAAGTCTGGGGGTTGTCAAGGCAGATTAAGGCAGCCCTCACACAGTGGCTCAGCTATGCTCCAATCCCTACATATTGTGGCCAAATCACATGCAAGGATATAGTATAATATCATTATATGAAAAGCAAAAGGGTGAGTGATGCAACGGTCCGGTGGAGCGTGCGTCTGTGCTCCCAGTTAGTGAGTGAGTGAGACAGTACACAGCAGCGAGGAGGGCTGTGCAAGTACATCGCAAAAACACGTAAATATAAATATGACTGACACCCGTAAACAGAGCAGAATCTGGCTGCAGTTTAAAGATACTGCTAATAGCAGAGCAGTACATTCACTGTAAAACGAAAATAACAGAACACAAAG
>JBBMFX010054847.1:0-11063 GCA_037832545.1 Rhabdalestes septentrionalis
TCGGACATACTACTCGCCTCGCATACTGGGTTTCGCATACTGTATAGCAGGGAAGTATGCGATTTCGGACGCAGCGTCAGTCTCTCCTCAGCGTCCTCCTCCCAACACACTCAGAGCCTTCTCAGCATCCTCCTCCCAACACACTCAGTCTCTTCTCAGCATCCTCCTCCCAACACACTCAGAATCTCTCCTCAACATCCAACACACTCAGAGTCTCTCCTCTGCATCCGCCTCCCAACACACTCAGTCTCTTCTCAGCATCCTCCTCCCAACGCACTCAGAGTCTCTCCACTGCATCCTTCTCCCAACACACTTAGACTCTCCTCTGCATCCTTCTCCCAACACACTCAGAGTATCAAATGCAATAGCGCCCACAGCAACTGAATTGCATGTAAACCTCAGTTGACAGTTCCCAACTGTCTCATCCAGGTCGACAACGTCACTTCCTTGTTCAGGGACTCACCAGAATCCATTCAACTGAGTGATTTGCTCATTAAGAGCAAACCTAGGCATTTTACAGCCCTGAGGCCAACTTGTTATTTTAAGAAATTGGTGATAATGAATAATGAGCAAAAGGGTTGCTTTACTGACTTCTCAACCTTACTTAAAGTGTTCAAGATAGACATGGGATGATAACCGCTTTCAAGGTTTACCACGGTTTAAAAAAGTCACGGTTTCAAAACAGCAAAAAAAAGGTAAACCGTTCCTAAGATATGTACAGTGTTTGTGTCGTCAAAGGATTTGTTTTTGAAAATTTTATTTGTTTCTTTATTTTGATTATAGTTGAGCTGCAGGTTTAGGCTCACACAAGTGACTGCAATTTAATTGTATTAAGAAATTCAATTATTTATTTTAATTATTTTGCCTGATGTTCAATGTTACAAAATGTTATATGTGTTTCTTAAAATAAAATATACTGTGTTCAGTTGGAAAAAACTGTTTTTTTACCCAGGCATTTAGTTACAACATTGTAGAGCAGTAATTACAATACCGTGATACCGTGAAACCAAAATATTTTTATCCAAGGTTACCATACCGTCAGAATCTTATACCTGCCCATGCCTAGTTCAAGATGAACTGGATAAGACCATTTTTAAAAATACAGACTATATAGAATATCATTCCCTCCTTTTTTTTCAAAAGTTGGTGGTCTGAATTTTTCACTTATTTGTAATTATTAAATTTCTAAAAATGTCCCTAAAACTGTTACATTTTTACTCTCTCTATATTTTTTCAGTATTTAGCAGAACTGGTCATACTATTTAGCAGAACTGGTCAGCTTTATACTGATTCTGAGATTTAATCAGTTTTTATAATTCCCAGAAAGAATTTGCCATTGTTTATGATGTGATCCCTGATGGAGAAATAATGCGGTTGAATAATTCTTATTCTGATAATCTGGTTATTCCATCCTTGGATTCTATTGAATCTACTGTTGGTATGATTTTCTACATGCTTTTAAGAAACAATAAAAGAAGGACACTCTTGACCCAAAACAACACTTCCATACGTTGATACGCGCTGCACTTTTTGTGAGAACAATTATGAAACAAATATGCATTTATTTTGGTCTTACCCCTTTGCTGTAAAATTCTGGTCTGATATGCTGAACATGATCCAACCAGAATTAGAAAACTTTATTTATCCCAGAGGAAATTGTTTATGTGGTGACCGCCACAACACCCAGACACAGGGAGACATGAAACACCAGAATAAATAAAATAAAAAGTAAGATAAATTACTATAATAAAATACATAACATAAGTCTAATATAATTCTAAATAGAATCTAATAAAAATCCAGATACAAATAAAATAAAATCTGGATAAAAATAATCAGTTGAAAGAAAACAACCACTATACAAATATAATAAGTAATACTGCACATGAGATGTTACAGTAATTAAGTGGTTTAGTGGAATATAGAGGACAGCAGACGATATTGCACATAATATTTCCAGAACGTTTTTACTGGCTGAGGTCCAGCTAACAGGTTCAGGTCTAGTGTCAAATAGTTAATAGGGGTTTCTCACACTGACCCACAACAGGCAACCAGATCTGGTAGAGATCTCAGCTACTGCAGTTTTTGAACGTAATATGTAGCCAAAACTCTATTTACCATCTCTACGCATATGGTGCGGTACATCCGAAAATTCGGACCCATTTTGGAATCGATAAATGCCTCCTTGCATGCTAGACCAATATGTTAACACCTCAAAATAGAACAGTGATCTCCAATAGTTAGAACAATGTTTGTCTCTGCCTGCTTCAGCATGTCTGGTTTTGGAGCTACATGCTTTTTAATGTCTGACAGCTTGGCATAAATATCTGTTTTACAGTACAGACAGTAAACCCTGCTGTCACAACCAGTGTATGGTTTCAGTCATCTTTTGAATTCCGTTAGAAAGTCTGATCCTTTTTTGCGAATTCTAGGGTATAGATTGTCGTTGTTTTAATGTATTTATTTTACATGTTCATGAAATAATAGACCAGATAAAGTTTGATTTTAATAACTGCGTTTGTTTACTTGTTCAAAAGGAAGGAGCGGTGAGACAATGTTTGTGTCAATGTGTGACTTCTAAAAGAATATCTATGTTATATACCCGAGAGGGATTTCGTTTTTACTTGCCCTAAAAATATAACAAGTATAACTTGCTTGTAATATAACTTGTCTTGTGAGTGGGTGAGATTAACCAAGAAAAGTTTATGATTGGCCAGTCGATGTGACCGTCATGCGCAGATCATTCCTTTTCCGAGTGCCTGGATGGAGGGATGCAGAACAGGCTGGGTCTCAATCCAATCTTCAGGGAATATTACGACAAAGTTGTAACGAAAGTAGGTAAGATTTGTCGCTAGACGCTTTCTGGAAAAGTCCCTAAGGGGGCCTGGAAATGGCGACAAAGTCACTAAATTGGCATCACTGGTGCTGCACGCATCCACGAGCGCAAAAAAGCCAAGTAATTTCAAAATAAATGTCTTTTTTAAAAAGCTGCGTTGGTAAATAATTCCTCAACACGATAATAATGTGTTAACTTTGCCAGCCCTAATCACAAATTTTTTTATTTAAAAAAAATCAAGTGCAAATGGAGTGAACATGTAATTTCTGTCATTGATTAGGATGTCCACATCTGAGGCAGCGAGTGCATCAAATGAACTTACCTGGTTACACAGTTTACTGTAGTGTGTGTGTACATTTATTACATTTGGCTAAAACCTGTTGAAAAAGAAGAGCTCAACGCAGGCTGTTGAAGGCCATGTTTACTAGGACAATACTAGAAGCTGGACTTTCTACCAACCAATCGGTCTTTACATGCTGTCCTCTCTACTTACATATGTATTAAGTTATATTTTTATTAATATTACATGTTTTTTTAAAAAACAATTTTAAAGTCCCAGAAAAAGAAAAAAAAGAAAAGACTGCCACGACTAGTGGCATTGCCTAGTCACAACAAATTTGGATGTGATACTTCTGTCCAAAGTGAAAGAAGGGTGCAGTTTCCCAAAGGGGAGTGTGGGAAATGTGTGTATGTGTGTCTGTTTTTTTTCCCTTTTCCGCAAATAAGACTCAGGAGAGTGTGAACTCTTTGTATTTACATGTTTAATGTTGAAGAGGATGGTAATACACAGTAGTCTGAAAGCAAAGACTGTAATATTCCAGTGTCCATGTTCTGAACCTGCGGTGATTATAAGGTGCTCTCAAAACAGGAGAGAAACTCTGATGAACAGCAGCTAAATGTTCTGCGCTGAAGCATGTTTACCTCATTATATCAGGATTTATCATCTGTACAGAACTGATTATTTCAGCTTATAAAACATCCAGCTCAACACACACACACACACACACACACACACACACACACACACACACACACACACACACACACACACACACACACACACACGTTATTAATATTGTAATTGCTGCAAAAAATAAAATCAATTACAATTGAAAGAAAAAGTAAAAGGAAACAGGTTAGCAGTTGCCAGCATGAACATATTTGTGTTCTCTTTGGAAATAATAAGTTAGATTTTTTTCTTAATACATCAGAGATGAATGAATTTAGAAGCAATCAATGACACCCCAGATAGAGGATAATAGTGCACAAAAGAAATGTCATATATTAATAAATGAACATAAAGCAACGGTCCATTCAACAGACCTGTTGTTCTGGGCAGTAGTATTAGAGCTGTACATTTCAAATTATTTACATAAACAAATCCTCTGAACAGGTCAGAAACGTACCAACACCTCTCTCTAAAACAAACTCAAAAGCTTCAGTTCATTCATCTTTCTAATAAAAAAATTACTGCAATTTCTATCCCCCCATAAGAGGAATACATTGGCTTCTTTTTTTCTTCTTGAAATTTTAGTTCCACCATAAATGATGCAGCTCTGGTGCCAGAATGATGCTCCAATTTCAGCCTCATTCTATCATACAATTCCCTTCCTCCTTTAACCATTAATCAATTCTCTCCTTTAGTGCCTTCTCTTATTTCTCATTTTTCAAAATTTTCCTTTTATTCTTTTGTGTTCCACTACTTCCCTTGCACAGTCAGCTTGGTCTCATCACATAACTTGCTTTATACTCAGTGTGGAGCTTCCTCAAGTGGCGCTAACTTGTCAGCTCATTCAGGAATTACCTCATGAAGTTTGTAGATTATAGAGTGCAGAAGGCTTCACTGCCCATTACCTGCTGGACAACACAGAGATTAAGCATGGGGAAATCAAGCATTTGAGTAATTTTCAAGAAAAAAAAGGTCATTTCATGCTTTAAGCTGCTGCTTAAGGTCCACAGAACGCCAGTTTCTTTTCTTTACTACAATTTACCATTTGTTTTTCATTTGTTTATAATTTTAGTGGTACAACCAGTATGGTTTTAATGTATTTTCCTTATTAAAATTAATAGCACTTATTCATTAATGACTCATTTTCTAACCAAATATCTAAAGTCCCCTAATTCTTTAAAGTCTCATAATATGTATTTGATAATTGTATCGATTCATGTAAAAAAAAAGAAACAAAAGACAGTATTAAAACTACTGTAAACACATCACATGATTTGACTATATATATTAAAGAGAAAATGTCTTACCGTCAGTGGTTTGGCTGTGCTTGCTGGCCAGCAGTTTGCACATGCTCAATTTCAGCCTTCGTCTCAGTCTCAGCAGAATTGATAGCAGTATTCTCACCCCTACTACTGGGTTTCTTTGCAATGGGAGGGGGAACTTTGACATTTTTATTCTGTGAATCATTTGGTTTGCTTATATGTGAAACAGATGCTAATTCAGATGCCAGAGTTTTCCTCAGATCTGCTTGAGCCTCTGGGGATGAAGTTGTCCCTATAACAACCTTCTTTGTGCTCTTGGAGAAGATGAAGTTTGCAGTGGATGAAGGTGAGTTGCCCCCAGCTGATGGTGGAGGAGAACTTAGACTGAAGCGTTTGACTTGGCTATCAGACATGGCAGCAGTCTTCAGACGGATAGCCTCCTGTAAGCGCATTGAGGAAGAAGGAATGCTGGTGGAAGGAAGCTTCTGAGTTGTAGAAACTGTGGAAGAGACTGTAGTTGTTAATGTTTGGGACTTTGGCAGGGTGACCTCTAACTTCGCCTGTGACAAAG
This sequence comes from Rhabdalestes septentrionalis, assembly GCA_037832545.1. Taxonomy (NCBI): domain Eukaryota; kingdom Metazoa; phylum Chordata; class Actinopteri; order Characiformes; family Alestidae; genus Rhabdalestes; species Rhabdalestes septentrionalis. Next base: position 5,619 of record JBBMFX010054847.1, read on the forward strand.
TGTTGCTCAGTTTGTCTTCAGTTTCACTAGCTTTCTTTGAATTTTCTTTCTCATTAGTGTCGGTCTTTATTCCATTTGTAGCTGGTTTCACCTTTGGTTCTGCAGTGGTTAACTCAGTTGGTGGCTCAGGTGCTGCTTCACTTGGGGGAGGTTGGATTACTGGTTCAGCAGGCACCGGCTCATTGCTAGTATTGATATTTGTATGTTGGTTTTTTTGGCCAGTGAGGCTGGATTGTTCAGCTGTATTAGTCAAATCTGTTGATTCATGGGGTTTATCTTCCACACTGTTGTAAGATTGTAACGTTGATTGATCTGTAGCTTGGGTGTTTTGTGCTAGGGTTGTCCCTTGATTCTCCTGTGAGCCATTCTTTGAGTCTACAGTAGACAGTGAGGCAATTTCAGGAGGTGGTGCGGTCATAATCAGAGATCTTCTGATTGGCTTCTGAGGAGCCTCATGATTGACCACTGCATTCTGTTGCTTGGGTTTAGGAGATTCAGCAGGAACCTCAGTCTGGCTCAAGTTGGACTTAATTGACCTCAGACGCACTTTTTGTAACAAGGACTGTGTGACCATAGGGGTTGGAGATTCTTCTTTTGTTGCAACAGCGTTGGTCACCTGTGTGGGCTGCACTTTCTCATGGCTGTCAGCTGTAATTGCTTTGACCTCTTTTTTCATACTGGTAGGTAATAGAGGTGGTGGAGGAATATTTACTTGCTGTAGTGCATTAGTTTGGGCTTGGGTTGAGGAGGCTTCCAACGGAGGAGGTTGGAGAGCTTGTGGAGGAGGCAAGGGAGCTTGTGAAGGAAGTGGGGGAGCCTGTGGAGGAGGCAAGGGAGCCTGTGGAGGAGGTAGGGGACCCTGTACAGGAAGTAGGGGAACGTGTGGAAGGGGTGCGTGAGCCTGTGGAGGAGGTGCGTGAGCCTGTTGAGGAGGTGGGGTAGCCTGTGGAGGAGGTGCGGGAGCCTGTGGAGGAGGTGCGGGAGCCTGTGGAGGAGGTGCGGGAGCCTGTGGAGGAGCTGGGGGAGCCTGTGGAGGAGGTGGGGGAGCCTGTGGAGGAGGTGGGGGTGCCTGTGGAGGAGGTAGGGGAACCGCTGAAGGAGGTGACATTTTATGTGTAGAAGATTCTGAATCATCCTGGAGTAAAGGAGCCAAATTCGATAAAGTCTTTGGAGAAAATGGTGGAGGTGGAGGAGGGAAGTCAGTTTCATCTTTTCCACTTGGATGATGCGGAGGGGATACATTCACTGGAGGTGGAGGTGGTGGGAACATGGGGTGAGGAGGTGGTATGATTTCATCAAAGGGCTTTCTGAACTGGGTTTTCATGGCAGATACGTCTCCTTTTGGGGGGTTTGCAACGATTACAGGGGGCAGGGGGGGTAGATGTTCAGGTGGCGGGGAATGAGAAGGGGATGGATGGAATTTGATGAGCCTGGATACGGGCACATTGTTACCATGAAGTGCCTGAACATCAGTGGGCATCTCTGTAGCTGTCCTGCATTGCATGTCCATGTTGTTCTTCATCCTGTTTGTTGTTGGACTTCCCTGAATTTTTGACTTCTCTGTAACTGAGGACATAACTTTCTTGTCCATCCCTGTTGACTCATTTGATGAGGGTGTGCTTACTACTCCTTGTATGTCAGCAGGAACTTTCTTGGTTGGCGGTTCTATTTTCAAACCCCTTTTTTGGGCCCAGTGCTCAAAGTTAACAGGCCCAGGACCACACAGTAGTTCAAATGTGCGCTGGTTGTGTGCCCATGTCTCTGGAGGGGGTGGTGGTGGAGCTAGTACTCCAGGAGGAGCTGGAATATGAAAGAGGCGTATGAGTGCCTCTACTGCTGGGGAGGAAACAACACCATTAGAGGTTACACTCTTGACGGATGCAAGAGAATCCTTTGGAATGTGACTTCCTCCATTGGTGTTTGAATGGTGTTTATTGGCCATAGCTTTTCTAAGGTTCTTTCTCATCTCTAGCTCCTCTAGCATTGCTCGTTGACTGTCCATGCTAGCTGGCTGGAGCCCTTTGGGAGGAACATTCGAGGTGCCATTCTGAGGACTGACATGACGTCGTGGGTGCAGTGAGTAAGAGCGGTTTGGGGGAGCTGGAGGGTTCTTGGTCTTTTTTACTACAGAGAGGCTGCGATTGAAAGCCCCTGACTTCTTCCAGCCGTCCTCCTCTGTAGGGTCACCATTCACTTGAGCAGGCTTAGAGGGGGCTTTTGTATTTTGGACTCCAAGTTTCTTCTTGATATTGGCCATGGTAGGTCCATCTGTGTCCTCTTCCTGACTAGCCCTGCTGGTCACACGAGGAGTGGTACTACTAGAAATAGTAGAGGAGTCCGAGACCAGTGTCTCAGATGACCCTGAGCGACTCCAGCCAGAGGAATCTGAAAGGGGTCCTGAGCGAAGTGTAGAAGCTCGGGAGGACATCCGAGAGGAGGCCCGGGAAGAGATTCGAGACGGGGCCCGAGAAGAGTTTCTAGATGTGGCCCGAGAGGAAGCCCGTGTGGAAGACGGGCTTGCTGATGCCAGGCTGCTTTTACTCACCATGCGAACACTGCTTCGACTTCTGTTGCGGCTGAGCTCCACCACATCCACCGAGGGAGGCAGTATCGCATTGGGTATGATCTTTGAAAGATATGTGGCCTGTGGGGAGACATACATCACAGGGCTAGGTGGTTGGCTGCCTGATGATGTCATCCAGGGTACAGCGAGAGATCTGGGCCTCTCTGGATCCCAAGCCTGGGGCAAAAGTTGCTGGATGATGGAAAGATCATCGTTATGTGGCTCTGGTTCATCCTCACTGACAGCCTGAAGGTTCTCTGCATTCCAGAGTCGCATATGGGCTCCTTCATCGGAGGTGATGGATATGCTGTCCAGAGTGGGAATGACTGTTGATATGATCACACCTCCATTGGTGAGCTGGGCGTCAGTGAACTGGGATGCTGTCCATGCGGCTCGATCAAGTCCTACAGTTGTAAATTAAAAGGATACACATTAGAGATGGAAAAACAATCATTGATAGTAGTAATTCAAGTTTTTTTTTTTTTTATACCGTAGTAATATATACCCAGTTCTTTCTGTACATGTCGAGGTATTCCTGTGACTGTACTTCTTTGTTTCCCTTTGGATCTGCTCTTTCCATGTTTCCTTTCCTGTTTCAGGGGTCTGAAGGTGGAGGCTATAAAATTGGGCAAAAAGAAATGAACAAGACCTGATTATAATTGTAATATTATAGATTAACATTTACAAAGGAACACATTTCAAATCATATGACCAGAATACTATTTTAGCCATAAAGTGCAATGTTGAACTCAACAATTTAAAATTTAGGCTTAATATTAATTTATTTTTGAGACTTGGTCGCAACTTTGAAGGTCTGAGAGTGAGGAATGAAATGTTGAAACCCTTTGATGGGACTGCCTCTATTCATTGCTGACAATTAATAAAAATCTCATTCCATTCACTACCACTGTTAAGCTATCGGGAGCTTGTAAGTTTCTATACAACCATTTCAAATCAAAGCCATTCTAAATTAGTTTACTTCTAAAACATTGAATTTTTCTCAATGTGTGGATGTAGTCAAGGAACATCAAAGCATGCCAGACTCTACCTTGGCGTGTGAGTCCTGAGCGTGAGGACTGATACGAGATGGTGGAGCGTGTTGAGATGGTATCAGCAGCGGTGCTCTCAGACTCAGACATTCTCAGCTCACTGAAGCTCATGTCATCATCTGTACGAGCTGTCATGGTAGACTGCAAAGGAAATGGAATAGAAAGAATGCATTTGACTTTGTGCTGACATTTCACCCCTTTCGTTTTTGCTTGTACAGTCCCTGTCGAAGGTTTAGACTTGTTTTTTGTATTTTCCACATTTTACAGAGTACAGCTGGCTGAAACGCATTAATGAGGACAATCACTCTGCTAATTAAATTCTAATGAGAAACATAAAGTAACAAGGGTGATAGACAATGTTCTGAAATTTTATATTTCACGGTAGTCCTAAGCCAGAATGAATTATGTATAAAAAGTTGTTTTGGACATAAATTAATCTATAAAAGGCAGCGAACTTAATATTTATATTTGTTTTATCAACAAGTAAGCATAAATAATCCTTTAAAAAACTAAAACATGCAACCAAGTGTTTATACATTTTGATTGATAGTGTACATCTATCCTAAAATAAATAAATAAATTAATTAATTAAACAACCCAGAGTATTATGCCATACTGTAAAGAATACTTACAATGACACTCTGGTCATCCTGGTAGTCTACTCCAATTTTGTTTTCTGCAATATAAAAAAAGGCACTAATATAAATAAAGACACTAAAATAAATAAAATGAAACATTCATTTGAGGGTAATTGAGGATGATCACAACACTTTTGTCCCAAAGAATCTGTTCTATAACTTTCAGTTTGAGAAATGTTTTTCGATGTTAACAAAATGATCAGTGACTGTATGAAAAGTCCTGTGTCACTTTCAGAAGATTAGGACATACCATCCTGCTGTAGCTGCTTTAGACCCTGTTGAGCCTCTGTGTGCAGATCCTCTATGTACTTTGGCCGACTGTCCTCTGTAAACACATTTGGTTGGATGTGTTGAGGACGTACAGGACCATCCCTTTCTGTACCTAAAGAGTGACAAAGCGAGAGAGTATGATGTTAAAAATAACCTCTAGTGTTTCCCATGTGGCTGAATGTGCTGCTATGGTCCAGCTTGTTTTTTAGAATCTTATGCTGCTTGGACACAAATTTTGTGTTCTAGTCTGTTCCATTAGAGGGGTGCCAAAACCAATGACTGATTGTGGGCGACTGGCTTGCTTGTGTGGTTTCTGACTCTGCATGACACATCATCACACAAAAACAACAAAATGGGGATGCTACATGCATAAGCCAGTGTATTCACTACTTCGTCTCATTTTGTAATTTGAGGTAGTGTTCACGACTTTAGATTCTGTGCTTAGGTGAATGTATGTGTACTGTTTAAAGACTCACCCAGTTAAACTCAGTACTTTACTCAGTAAAAAAAAGTAAAAAGTCAAAAAGTACTGAAATTTTAATTCATGGAATTATATAAACCTAAGCAACAAATCTAATACAAAACTGATCTAAATTTAGTTGGATGGTTGTTTTTTTTTAAAAGAGAAGATAAATGTGGCCGCAACTAAAAAAAAAAAAGAAAAAAAAAAGAACAATAGCCTAGACTTTACAATTGGGAAAAAGAAATTTGAAGTTCGAAATGAAAGTGTAAAAAGTAAAGGAATGTATATTTATGAAGATGTATTATTAGCCTCAGCTTAGCCAACATAAAGGTAAAGAGTAAGATTTTGTCTGATTGACCATATCTGGAGTCAGGGGGACACTGGCGATGTTTGATTTCTTGCTAAGCTATACCTTTCATTTCAATAATACATGGGTAAATTATAAGGCTTCTATTGCGACTC
>JBBMFX010054858.1:0-11063 GCA_037832545.1 Rhabdalestes septentrionalis
ATATACTTTTATTTATACCTTTAAGGAAAAGGATAAACACGAATAAAAATAATCGACACTCTCCTCTCACAGTGAGACCAGTTGGATGGTAAAACACTACTAGAAGCTCCTCAAAGGTAATTATTGCCATTTTGTTTAAGTGTGAACAAGAGATTTGTTTTCTCATTTCTCTTATTTTGATGTTTTGTCCTTTCCTTAAAAATTATGCTTTAAAAAGGATGTATTTTGCAAAACTCACTTTAGTTATAATATAATCTATGGACTATGCAAAACATGTGCATTAAGTTTTTCTCACATAAAGAGATATCACCTGCTTTCAGGCCCTTTAAAAGTTAGCTGTTCAGTTGGAGGGCCCATCGTGACATTCCACTGAGTCTATTTGCATAGAACCACCCCCATCTGTGGAGACCCCATCCACTAGCCCGATGCTTGTCACCCCTTCCAGTGGCCATCTTGGCTCCCAATTTGAAAAGCTCATCACTCCATCATACTTTATTGTTTTGTGTGGTTTAACTTAATTCAAAGTTAAGCCTCTTTCAGAAGTTTCAAAAGTTTCTTTTGCATTAATTCTGTAGAAAAGGAGCTGATGAACTGATCTGATGTGTCCGGGGAGTCAGCTCGCCACTATCCATCCGTTAACACCTGCAGGTCAGAACAAAAACTCCCACAGCCCAGCTGGCTAATAGCCCACAAAATACTCGCTCAAAACACAATAAAACAACGTATGCTCTTGGTTAAAGCAAATAAATTGGCGTGAAAATGCACCAATCATGGTGAAAAATGCAATATTTGTTTTCGTGGACATATAAGATTAGGCATGCTCCGCTGCACCTCAACACTAGATTAGTTGAATATCCACAATATTGTCTGCTAGTTTTTTGTGCATGGATAAGCTTAGCACAATGCCTAATGGCAAAAGCAAGTCACATAAGAAGTGTAGTGTTTATCTTGCTATGGGTCCAACTCAGGGTCGAACATATAGGGCTGGGTAGTACTTTTCACATGTGTTAAATATCCCAATACTTTTGTCTATCTAGTGTAGTATTGTGTAATTCACGAATGATTTGATCAATAGAAACGTAATGAACGTAATTGTGGAAGTTCGGCTCTTTTTCAGATGGGTGTTTTCAGAACCTAAATGGGTCTTCGTTCATTGTCACCTGTAGCCTCATGTTTTCACCTAACTTGGCACATATGAATGCTTTTTGTGTTGATAACTGTTTCGCATTAAATGTTTTATGAGAAGCCTTATAATTGCCTAATTTTCTGTATTTGTTCTGTTACAAAAGCAGTATCTCCTCAGAGCAGGTTAACATTCAGAAAAATCTAAAGCCTTAGCTTGGATGGGCTGATACGGTTTCACTCACTGACGGTGGGTACCGAAAGATGCTCCACCTAAATATCGCCTCTGTTGCCCTGTTTTCACATAATGGTAAATTATCCTATATCCTTACTTGTGATTGGCCACAAGGCCGCAATGCTGCCAATCAAAACAAAGATCTGGCTTGAGCAGAGCTGAGCCACTACGAGTGAGAGATGAGCAGCAAAGAAAAAAAAAAGTGGGGAGTGGCTCTCACTCGATGGGAATCAGCTCTTCTGAATAACTACAAAGTGTGACACATCACTATTCATTTGAGCTGTCAGCACACAGTGGCACCATGCAGGCGGCTACAGGCAGGAAGGCAGAGAGGCAGGGAGGGAGTGAGGGCCCACGCACACTGACTGCGGTGCCTCACCGATGCCTGAATGAATGAATCACTCAGTGAACTATATTCTCCTGAATAATTTCCCTTTGAGGGATACACTTTCATGGTGACTGTTGTTCTCTAGGGTTGAAACAGATTTAGTTTTTATAACTTGTGGGGGGTTTTTTTAGGTGAATTTTGCCCCCTTTAAAAAACATTATTTTGAATTGGAAATTAGGAGACATATAGTCAGTGTTACACTTGGGCTGTGCCCATTCAGGAAGGAGATGCAGTTGTAGACTTCCATAGTTTATTTTCTCAGACTTTATCCTCAATAATGCAAAACAAAAGGCATGGTGGCCAAACTCCAAACAGAAACAACAACAATGAAGTGAACACAACTCCAAGTACATGTGTTGGATGTCCCAAAATCTATGAAACTAAAAGCAGACTATTTAGGCTGAGAGTAAACACAAAACACAGGATACTGAATAGTACTTCATCCTTGGCCAGCTGAGAGCTCTTGCAGACCCCCCTGGCTGGGGATGAGGCCACACCCCTATTCAAAAATAGAGTCATTTAGTGTCCTGGACAGCAGTGAACTCTAGCGTCTGCTGACTGGGCATGAGAGTTTCAGTAGTTCTTAAAAACTATGGCAAAGCTGTGTTTACACTTACATGTTTTTATTGTATATTTACCAACCAGTCATGACCAGGCTGATAATGGTCTACAACCCAAATAAAACACAGGCCAAAATAATAAACAACAATCAACAATAACCAAGTTTAATGAGGGGTTAATACTTTATGCTGAAAAACAAATGGGCTGTAGTTGGTGAACTGCAAAAGGGAACTAATCCAGTAGGTGAACATAGTAAAGTGGCTGTTAAAGGGTTAAAACACACAGAGCAAGACTCTGAAACAGCTTTGGATGTACTAACAGGAACACATGCACCACCTCTTGGCTCCAGTCAGCATGGTGGCGGAATTGGTGTCAAAAACTCATAGCCACCTGACCCTGTGTGTTTCGGCGACCTGTCAATAATCAGTGACCTTTCTTACAATACTGGGCCAAATCTGCAGAGGAAAAAATGTATGAGGGTGAAATTTTACACCTTCTCTCCTCAGTCACAGTGTGACGGTGATAAACCGAGCTTGCCTGTGTGTTATCCATCACTGTCTCCCACACTATCGCCTCTTTGGCCTCACGCACATTTGCACCTCTATTCGCTCACCTCCACAATCTCATTACCCTGGCAGGCGGTCACATGCGTGTGTGTCAGCACACGTTCATATACACCCATTTAAAACACACCATGCATGGGCAGAGGCAACAGAATTTATAGAATTTGGAAGTCTGGTTACTTATTTTAAGATAACTTTAACAGCAACCGTATTGTTTGCAACAGAGTGTATTTGTTTTTTGTTTTTGTTTTCTTTGTTTTTTTCAGATATGCAAAAAATCCAAAGAATGAAATGTCATTTAAGACCCTGTTCGTGTAATGGTCAGATGTCCCATTACTTTTGTACATATGCTGTACATCCTGTAGAAACCTAGCCTAACATAAGCATATAGTAATGTAGCTTCCCTAGATGCCCCCTGTAGGTAGGAATGTAAGTTGCTTTGGATAAAAGCACCTGAATAATTCTGTAAATTCCGTACAATTATTGGGCAACATTATTTAAATATGACCCTGACTGTCTTTTAAGTATAAAATCAATGCATGAGTGAGCTATCGTGTCTCATGTTCCAAAATTCAAGGTCTTTATCTCCCTCTCCTCTTTCCTCCTCTTGTCCTATGTTCATTTTGCAATGCCCAGCATCATCCCTCTGTGACTGAGTCAGCTGGCATGGGCTTTTTTAAAGGCTGACCTGCAGGTTATCCCTGATCCCAGCCGGTGAGGGTTTTGCAGTCAGGGCATGTTTGATTTGACTGAGGAGAAAGATTTATTCAAACTTTATTCTGCAAAAAATTAAAGCCTGGTTGAAAATAATGTTGAAGGGGTAGTCAATGATTTGTCATGATTTCAGCCCCATTGATGTAAAATCAAATGTAAAGGAAATCTGAATTCTAATTTTAAAATACAAAACTTTTTTAAATGCAACTTACATTTTTAAAGAAAGTAAAATACAATTTAAAAAATTATCTTCTGAATTGAATAAACTGCTGTTATTAGGGAAACCCAGAATTCAGCATTTTTAGAGTATGTTATAATATTTGTATATTGTATATGTATGTTTTTGATTACGATGAAATTAAAAGAAATATATATTACGCCTGCCAGGGTAATACATTTTTTATTATTGAAATATTCAAATAGGATTTTTCCTCTGGTGCTGAAAGTTATCATTGACAAATATAATCAGTATATCTGTCGGGGTTTATGTGAAATGTTAGGAAATGACTCTAATAAGAAATGCCCAAACAAAACAGCTCTAAAACAGAAATGTGTCTGGTTCTGCAAATGCCTCGTGAATGTACACTGTATTTGCACTAACCTAGCCTGACTCAAGCCATTCAACAGAGTGGTGGGAAGAAAAAATTCCAATATCAAATTATTTAGTATGCTGAACAGCACCGTACTCAGCAAATCACAATGGCACCTGCATAGTTACCTAATCAATCAAATGTCAGAGGTCAGACAGTCCATCTCTTGTTGCTAAGACAGTTATACCATTTTGGCTGTTCATCACACCTGACAACGCTGTCCTAGTTCAAGATATACCAGAACACCACCAAATGGCTCGCCGCCAGACTGCGCTCAGAAGAGTAAAGAGACATTTGGGTGTTTTACATATTTCAGCAGGGAAGAAGAGTTATGAAAAATGACTGTATGCCTAAAAAACGACTCGAGTTGGAAAAGGCTGTGCCCGTTCAAGATGGATGAATATTACTTATGTTAATACTTAACGTCTGGGGGAGTTTAAGGGCATGGCAGAAATGAATTGTTCTTTCAAATTGATTTCCGTGAATTAAAAGCAAACCTCAGACTTCTTTTTGGAAGGATTACCTGAGATATGAGACCGCCAGAAGAAAAACAACTCCATAAATTAGGTTTTTACAAGCTCTTCTCAACACTGTGATTACTTCGTTAATTAAACGAGTATGCAAGCACAGCTTTACTTATTTCTGCGAGGAGATAGACTCAGCCAACAATACTGACAGGAAGCTTGTGTCATTGTGTCTAACAGGCATGCAAAATATTAATATTACAATTATATTGCAACGTATTGCAGTGATTAATAATCATAAAATATACTAGTGATTCAGTAATGAAAGTTTTCCCAAATCAACCCCTGTTCAACTCTGCCCACTAGCTATGACACTAGCTATGATACAATCATCAAAGAGAGAGAGAGAGGTAGAGAGGTAGAGAGAGAGAGAGAGAGAGAGAGATTGTCATTTGCTTTCTTGGAATCCTGGCTGATGGGCTTGATATTTCTGACAAATACAATGTAGACCAGGTGTGACCCTGGTTGCCCGCTGCTTCACTTGTTGTATGGGTTGAATGTAGCAGAAGAATTTCATTCTGTTCATTATGTGTGCTGTTTGTGCTCACATTTGACAGAATTTTCACTTTTCTTCCTTCTATTATTATTATTATTATTATTATTATTATTATTATTATTATTATTATTATTATTATTATTATTACAACTACAATTAACAGAACCACTACTTGTACTACTAATATTAGTAAAAGCCCACCAATTGTAGTATTTTTGAAAGGTGGATGAAATATTTTAAAAACAGGCTTTCCCCAAAAAAAAAAATCCAGCCGTCTATGCTGCAATAACGCCATTACCAGAATTGCATTGGGAAGGAATTGTAGGAAGGCATTGTAGGGAATGATGCAACAGGGATCTGTTCTTGGCCCATTATTATTCACAATTTACATAATCCCACTCGGCCTGATCCATCAACGTCATGGTCTTAACTATCATTTTATGCCGACGACATCCAACTTTATCCTATCTGTACACCTACCCATCTGCCCAAATTGACAAAATCTCTGCCTGCATGAAAGACATTAGAGATTGGCTTAACTTAAACTTTCTGAAGCTTAACATGGACAAAACTGAAATAATGTTCATTGGGTACCCCAGCACTCACCAGCAACATTTCCACCAACTTCACTGTCATCCATGCATTCGTCTCAACACGCCTGTAATGCCCTTTCCATTGGTCTACCTGCCAGCTCCATCTCTAGATTACAATATATTCAAAACTCTGCTGCTAGAATACTCACTCATACCAAGCGCTCTGCTCATATACCCCCAATCTTGTCTGATCTCCATTGGCTCCCAGTTGTCTACCGTATCAAATTCAAAATTCTCCTCCTCAATTTCAAATCTATAAATGCTTTAGCTCCCACCTATCTCTGTAACCTGCTTATCCCCTACACTCTGACTCGTTCACTACATTCCACCGACTCTGGTTTTATTGTCCTCCCTCGGTACCGCCTCTCCTCAATGGGCGGCAGATCATTCAGTGTTATAGCTCCCAAACTGTGGAACTCTCTACCACACTCTCTCCGTTTTGTCAACAACTTCTCTGAATTTAAGTCTTTAATCAAAACTCACTTGTTTTCCGAATGTTACACCTGATTCCACCTGTCCTCTGCATGTCCTCTTTGTTTGTTGACTGTTTTGACTCTTTGTAAATGTAAAGTGTCCTTGAGCTCTGGAAAGGCGCTATATAATTAAAAATTATTATTATTATTATTATTATTATTATTATTATTATTATTATTATTATTATTATTATTATTAACAGTCTCTTCCAGCTCTTTAAACAATGAAATGTGACCTGCTCAGAATTTACACCAGGACACATGACTTCAACTTTAATCAGAGTCTGCCATTTGAAATGACACCTGCGTAGTCGGTCGGTGAGGTTAACATCACATACACCACAACATGTACCATACAATAAATGCCAAAGGTTTTGAGAATGACAAAAATATCGGTTTTCTCAAAGTTTACTGCTTCCGTGTTTTACAATGCTAGCTGGTTACGACAGTGGTTTGGGGTTGGGTGAATGGCGTGAGGCTCGCTGGCTGATATTGTACGGCCGTTCTGGATGCCCCCTCCCTTGTCACTGGCACTGTTATGGTGTATTGAAGTAAAATAAGCATTTATTCCTTTGAGAATAAGTAAAGTTTTCAGATTCTGATTTAATGGGTGTCAAAGGCTTTTATTGACAATTACATCAAGTTTATACAAAGATTCAAAATTTGTCGTGTTGGCCCTTCTTTTTCAAGAGGTCTCAAGGTTTCAATGGGATTAAGGTCTGGAGAGTCTCCTGGCCGTTAACCTAAAATGATCCCCAAACCACTTAGTTATCACTTTTGTCTTATGGCTCAGTGCTCCATCATGCTAAACAAGGCGTTGTTTTTGGAGGGGTGGGAGAAAAAGCTCTCCGACATTGTTTTGGAAGCATTCTTTATTCATGGCTGTGTTCTCAGGCAAAATTGTTAGTGAGCCTTGGATGAGAAGCAACCTCACAAATGAATGCTCTTTACTGTTGGCACGACTGAGGACTGATGGTAGCACTCAACTTTTCTTCCCCAGACATTCATTTCTCAAGATACTCCAAACAACTGGAATAGGGTTTCATCAGAGTCTTCTGCAGTCCAATTCCTGTACTTTTTGCAGAGTATCAGTCTGTCCTTGATGTTTTTCTTGAAGAGAATTGGCTTCTTTGCTGTTCTTCTTGACACCAGGCCATCCTCCAACAGTCTTCTAATCACTATGCATTTAGACACACCCCAAACTACTGAGGAAGCTCCGTAGCCAAGTCACCTTTCGGAGAAGGTCCTTGTGCTTGCTGGACTGTATTTCTCATCCTGAAGACTTCTTCACAATAATTGAACCTCTCTCCTTGATGATCCAATAAACAGTTGATTTAGGTGCAATCTTACCCGCATCAATATCCTTGCCTGTAAAGCCCTTTTTATGTAAAGCAATGATGACTGCACCTTTTAGATAATCATGGTTAACAGATGAAGGACAATTATTTCAAGCACCACCCTCCTTTTAAAGCATCCAATCTGCTAATCCAACTCCATAAGCAGGACATATTGATCTCAAGCCTTGTCCCATCAACACTCTTGCCTGCAATAATGAGAAGATCACTGAAATGGGGATTATGGAAATGTATTTTCATGGCAAAGAATGACTTTGTAATGTACTGAAATTCATCTGATGAATCTTCATAACATACTGGAGTACATGCAAATCATACAACCTGAAGCAGCAAAATTTGTGAAAATGAACATTTGTGAAATTCTCAAAATATTTGCCCATGACCCTTTTGTGACAGGGAGATTGTTTTAAGCTGAGAATCATTACTTATCTATTTCTAAATTAAGTGTGTAAAACCTTGAAAATGTCTAGCCTGTCTTATAGCCCGAAATAACTTTCTACACATTTGACATATAAACAATATCAGTAGCTCAGCGCAGCGACAAAAACACAAACTGAAAGTGAAACACTAACTGAAACTGTAAACAGTAATGTCACTTATATTGGTTAATGGCTTTATTAAAGCACAGTAATGCAGCTCACCCCACTTAACCTCATGCATTAGTGATCCATCTTTGTGTTAAGAATCAGTCAGAGAACGTTATTGATCCCAGCAGAAACTGCTTATTTTACAACTGCACAGAGACACGGAGACGATCAAAAAAAGTTTTTTAAAAATGGATCCTCAGCAGAAAATAAAACTCGGCAGAAAAAAAGGACATGTGAGATACATTGTGCTACATTTCACCTTTTGAAAAAAGACAGAATATCAGAATCAGAAATCGAGAGCTTGGCCACTTTCAACAGCTATAAACAGCTTGGCAGATTCCTGAGACAATGTGTTGTGATTTTTTGTGACTTTGTTGGAGTGTCAGTTTCTTTGCCAGGTCAGAACTTACTTTGGTGTAATTAAAAACATGATATTCTCAAATATTGAATTCCAAGCTCTTGTCTACTAAAACATAAAGACTAAAACCAACAGATTCAAGCAATTAAGTGTGTCATACATTTTATGCTGGCCAGGTTACTCTTTTTCAGATCATGTTACACAGAATTGGTTAATCCTCGGGAGAAAACAACAGATGAATAAATAAACAAATAATTAATAAATAAATACACATCTCACTGACGTCTTGGGTATGTTGAACGATGAGGAACACAATAATCCTTTCAAAGAATTACATCCTAATTGTACACTAACACTTGAGTCTTCTTTATTTCAGCAAAATCAACTTTTGCAAAGGACATGAATCTCAAATCAAACTACCATGGTTTCCCGTCAAGTTTGTTTTTCAATGAACCTGTGCGTCATTCAGTCTGAAACTTGGCAGACAAAAGGTGGGTGGAAAAACTAAACTACTTCAGATAAACGTTTGAGGAAAATAGATTTGATGTTGACCTTGCTTGCATTGTCACTCGGAAGAATTTCATGGTTACTGAGATTTTTCTTCATTCTGATGAAGTTCCTATTAAAACATAAGCGCTCCACTCACTTGAACACTACCAATATGTTCTGGATTGCAAATGATTCCAACGTGTTTGGCTCATCTGTATTTTTATTGGGAACTTCAACATTATTTTGCATGACAAACCAAGGCTCCAAGTGAAAAATACTGCCCTGACAAGGACACAGTTGCCTTGTAGGGTCTGTTCACACTTGACCAAGTCTGGACCTAAGGTCTGAACCAAGGTGCATGTTCTTGTTATTCTTAATATATTTGATTCGGTAAGTCTTGGTTTCATATTAGAAATGTACATGCGCATTAAAGACCTTTGCATGACGAAACTGTCAACTGTGTCTCCCACTGATTAGCTTGTAGATGGGTATGTGTCTTGTTATCAGTCTTTTCTGTTTGAATGGTGGAAATGAATGATTTGATTTTGTGGCAACTATATTATTATTATTATTATTATTATTATTATTATTATTATTATTATTATTATTATTATTATTATTATTACATTAAATATGTTTCTGCAAGTTTTTCCAAGTTTTTCATTACACCAAATTACAACTAAATTCCCTGTCTCCTCCTCTCCCTGTGGCACATTTGTACTGTTATTTTTCTTCTTCTTTTGTTTAATGTGTGGTTTTAACTCACCTAACTGATCTGAACCATTAAAAAAACCTTCCACACTGCAAACAAACCAAATAAATGGTTGAGTTTTATCTGAACCAGTCTCTTTCGACTGGAACTAATTTTGGTCTGGAACATGTTCTGTGGCATCTTTCACACCTACTATTTTAGCTTAGAATAATCTGAAGATTTAGACCAACCAAGGTAGGTGTGAAAGCCCCCTTAATGTGACATAACTGGTTTCTAGTTGCTAACAAGTATATACTATAAAAGTTTAATATAATTTCAAAGAACTTCATTAATTCAGAAATACAAAATAATAATTAAATTATTAAAATTGAAAAATAAAGTTGTTCAGTATTTTGGTGTCAAAACTTACTGATTCAGAATTGCTCACAGTGGTAATGACAGGAACCAGACATTGAAATTCCCATGCTCATGACCAAAGTAAGACATTTTGTTTAAGTATAATAGTCATCACTCATTTTACATTTATTCAGAAACATTAACACATATTATAATGAACTTGTGTGGTCATGTCATTTAAATCGAGTACTTGAAAATGTCTTGAAAATACTTGGAAAGCTACTAAATAAGTGAATGTAACAAATCATTTACATCATGTATATGTATCTGATATACACACAACAGCATATATGGTACACCAGGGACAGAGTATACTCCCTCTCACACTTCCTTGTATAGAAATACTTATAAATAAACCCTCAAAATACCAAATTATTAAAGCACTTTATGTACTGGATTTGATAAATGCCACGCTCAGACAATGGATAATGAAACAAAATGAAATTGAAATGAAATGTAAATGTGCTGGTGCAGAAACGGTGATTTATCCCGAGGGGTACACACAGTTTGAGAACCACCGCTGTAATACATTCATTTTAAAATTAAATAATCCCGATATGCATGAAAGATTTGTTCCAAGACTGACATTAGCTTTCAAATATTAATATCAATATATGGTGTATTTAGGTGAAACTGACCATAGAGTAGAACAGGACTACAATTCTCTCAAGCAGATAGTGGTAATGAGGTTTTCATTCAGGGACATTTTCCTGGTGGCAGGCTGTTTACAGTTTCAAATCTCTGGCTTATCTAATGACTTTGATTCTGGAATGATATCTGTTTCACAACTTTCCTAGATGGTGTTTAAACACACACACATACACACACACACACACACACACACACACACACACACACACACACACACATACACACAAACGCATGAAGGGTATTTACTGAAAGCACA
>JBBMFX010054869.1:0-11063 GCA_037832545.1 Rhabdalestes septentrionalis
GTGATGACGGAGTCGGGGGAGTAGCGGAGCGCGAGACCCCTAAATAACAGCCCTCTTCAATATAAACACACACACACACATACACACACACACTAATACCATCCCCAACACACACACACTCACATACGCGAGACCCCCTAATAATACCACCTTTAACACACACACACACACACACACACGGACACAAGCCTGAACAGCCGATGTCATAACCCCCATTAGCGTGAATCGCGAGCTCCTCTGCGTTAGGCCGCGTGTTGTCGGTGGGGCCGTGGCACGTGAATCGGTTCCCTAGACGCTGCTGAGGTTCTAATTCAGCAACAGTGACAGATCCTAGTTGTGGATCAAATAAGTCTATAAATAAAAAAACCCTCCCCCCACTGATGAGCGTCTAAAGTGCAGAATTAAACATCTATAACCTTCATCTATGCGCAGCTGGACGCGCGTGAGGAACGCAGGAGCCGATTCAACACGTGTGCTCGTTTAACTCTGCACGCGCTTCTGTGCAGTCACTGAAGAATCATCGTGAAGCATTCAGTCTTTCACTCTTCAATGTCTTTAAGAAACTTTTGTGAGGAACCCTTTAACCGTGCTCCACATCACTTAAATGGTTTCCCCTACGAACACCACAACACAGAACAATTTAGGAATCTTTATATTTAAGAGTCAGTGTTTGTTGCTGAATGGTTATAACACTGAAGATAGACTTTCAGATAACAGCCACATTTGTGGTATTTTGAGTTTTTTAAGCACTCTCGACTGTGCAGTATTGAGGGAAACCCTGGTCCAGGTTTTGTTTCTAAACGAAAAACACAGAGTTAGTCAAAAGATTGAAATGAAGGCAGTTCCAGAATTCTAAATATTTACTCTAGAATTCTACAACTCTGATCCGTTAACTTCAGAGTTTCAGAATTTTTCGCTAATACACAAGAGTCCAAAAACTTTTACTAGTACTCCAGAGTTCCAGATAATTAAAAACTACTCCTTCAGAGGTCCAAAATTCTGAACTATTACTCCAGAGGTAAATACTTACACCAAAATTATAGAATTTTTCACTGTAGGGCTCCAGAACTTCCAAATATTCCTTCAGAGGAACTTTAACTCCTTTGGTGCAGAACTATAAACTATGATTCTAAACTATGTGGACTTCTACAGGATTACTTCAGAAGTCCAGAATTCTGAAATTTTTACTCTAGTATTCTGAACTATTACTCCAGATGTGTAGAGTTTTGAACTGTCACTCCTTATGTGAAGAGAAGGTAAACTCACCACAGCACACAGTGTGAACAGTATGAAATTCTTCCTCTGCACTTAACCCAGCCACCAAGTGAAGAGTCAGGGAGCAGTGTGTCGGGACAGCACCTTGTTCAGGGTACCACAGAGGTGCTTAACAGTCCTCTGAGGTACCCTGAAATAGAACCCACAACTTCCTGACTGTAGGACAGGGCGAACACCCTAACCAGGCCATTGGCTGATCCCATGTGTAGAATCCTAAACTATTACTCCAGAGGTGTAGAATTTGCAATTGGTACACTATTAATTCTGAACAAATAGAGTTCCAGAGTTCTGAATGACTTATTAAAGTGTTCCAGAATTCTGAGTTTTGCTGAAAAGTTCCAGTATTGTTAATTATTTTTTCAGAGTTTTATAACTGTGACTGATTACTCCAGATTCTGCAATACTATATACAAATAGACCCTTTCCAAAGTTTTTGAATCCCTTGGAAAAGTTGATTTATTTCCAAAATTACATTCAAAATATAGGTTCAGGGTCCACAACTTAAAATATTTCAACCACTTAGTTGTTTATTTGTCAATAATTTGGGCTTCCAGCTCAGAAAACAAAAAACAGGAATTCAAAAATTGAGAATACTGTGAAGATATTAGCCCACATTTTACAGGGCATGAATGTGAGTGTCACACACAACTCATCTACTAAACTCAAAGCACCTGCACAGGTTTTCCCTGGTGTCATTAAAGTACTTCACTTTGGTTCAATTGTGTCAGTTAGGTTCAGCATGGGGATGACTGCAGACTTGACTTTTTTGTATTTTTGTATATCGTTACAGCCCTAATATATATATATATATATTAGGGCTGTAACGATATACGATACAAAACCGAAAAAGTGACACTCACGTCCACGATGTGTGTCACAGTGTGAGGAGGGTGTATTGTGACACAGACACACCCCTTCCACCTCTTTCCCGTATACCGTTCCCGCCCAGAAACATACGTTTTTCGCCATAATATGAGGGTTTTCACGTCAATTTATTTTCTTTAACCAATAGCAGAGGGTCTCAGGGTTTCAAAGAGCCCGCCCACAAATTTACAAACTTACGGAGCACGGACGGACCCTTTGTTTGCTGTACATGTAAGTTATGACACTGGGCTTAAAAGTGTCTATAAGCTGGCTGGGTTGTGAAAAAACTGCGCTGGAGTCTCTGTGTAATTGTTTTCATTTTGTATTGAGCAGTGGTGGAGCCAGAGGGCTGGCCACCCCAAAATGTTATTTGCTTTCTATTCGGGTTGCAGTAAGCATTTCAAGACATGTTGTACTGTGTATGACACTGTATGTGACAAATAAAACCTGAATCTGAATTTGGCCGGAGCGCTGCTCCGGTGGTCCCCATGGATTCAGTGTATCGTTACAGCTCTAATATATATATATATGGGCTGGGGTGGGAGTAGTATGTATATGTTGCCATAGATTAACCACATTTGGTTATCTAAAGCAACAAAGGTGGGTTGATGGTTCTTTTTTTAAAAACTGAAACCACTCAACTGAAAGGTTCTTCAGGGAAATAAGTGTTTTTTTGTTGTTGTCCTGAAAAGTACTTTTAGGTAAGTTTTGGTAGCTGAGAGACATTCAGAATTAGGTTTCTCCGTATCAGATGCTTTTTGAACTGTGAAGTAAAGCAAATCCAATTCTGCCTTGCTCTGTCAGAGTTGAGTGAGTTTGAAACAATGAGGTTTAACTGTATCCTGTCCCAAAGTGAAACTGTGTCAGATGCAGATACTAGAGATGCCTACACCTGTGTATGCAGTAGTTCATAAGGATGTGGTGCTTTACTAAACGGAATCATTCTCCTACTGGCCTTCCCTTGCATTTCAGAGAAGAGAAGATGCTGGCTGAGAATATGTGGAGAGCAAAAATGTTTTAAAAACATGCTGAAAAAAGAAGTAAAGTGTACTGTATTCAATTTCCCATATGGAATTTAATCTTTGTTGTTTTAATGTTATTTAAAAAATCGGGTATCTGCTGTTCCGTTCGGCTGATATACTTGTTTCCTCAGTATTTCATGAAAACGACCTGGGTAGCGCCTCTTTGGAAATAATTTATGGACCCACATACGTTTGGTTTGAGGGTCTTTTTAAGCAGATAGCCTGGAAATGCCTGAGCACTGCAGGGTTGAACAACTGACATTTATCATTGCATGCTACATATATGTGTGAGTTGTTCATGCTTGCACATAGTTAACCCTTGGCACTATTGCTGCCATTTTGCAGCACCCTTTCCTTTGAATGATCAGAAAGCAATTAGCATATGTTCCATTATAATTTCAAGGGAAATGTGTGATATATGTCCTGTAATGGCAGATTTGCTGATTTGCCTTCAATCAGACAAAGTTCGATTGTCTAAGAGATGGAATTTAACCTCACATATACTTGCTTATGTAATCTGTTGCATTGTTGGACATACTATTGTCTAAAAACATGGACAGAAATAAAAGTAAATCGTGGCATCTGAATTTTTGTTTTTGTTTTTGTTTTTGTTTCAGTAATATATATAAAAATTCCCCCTTTATAAATGTATCTATATTTTTCATTTATGCCAAATTTTATGCCCCTTTCACCACAAAATGAACATAACAGTGTGGTATAATACAAGCAAATCCAGACCGTCGAGGGTCAGATTAGAATTCTACATTACATGATATTTATGTGACTATTGCAAATAAATTGTTGATCATATATGAACACATTTCATGGGGTTTTTCCCACAAACATACTTCCCTATGTGATCATGCTTTTTATCATGTGATCACACTTTTCTCACCTGCGCTCAGGTTTTTCCACTTGCATGTGAAAAAGGACAGGCCAAAGGTGATCCCACATTGTGCATATGTTTTATTTATTTGCACCCTTCACCTTATTTTTTAGCATACATGTGAAAAACAGTATCAGATTTGTGGTCACATGTACAGATGTTTTCATTACGTTTTTTTTCACATGATAGCATGTGAATTTTGTGAGAGTGTAGAGGGGTGGGCAAATAACCGATATGTAGTTTGTCACTTTTTATCATTATTTTAGATTCAAGTCAGTTGTATTGAGAAAGAGATTTCAAAATTTATATTTTAATTAAGTGATATTTGAGATGGAACTTCAGGGATGTTCTTTACTAATGTGTCAAAACTGCTGCTGAATTAATGTATGCACACTAGAAAAAACATTTATAAGCCGTTTTCTGTGCGTCACATTTGCATTAATAGTCATTTACTCAAAAGGCAAGGTTTTCATGGAATGACTCAGTCATGATACTGGCTGTGCATTTCTTCATTTGAGACTGTATAGGCTATGATTACTCTACATTATCCTTGTGGCTAAGGTGCTAACACTAAAGAAGCCTGTTTTAGAGACACATTGAAATGATTTTGGCTTGAATAGCACAGGCAATTGTTTGTGTACATTATCATTTCAATGTGTGTGTGTATGAATGATGATGATGATGTATGTATGTGTGTATCCGCATGTCTCCCTGTGTAGGTGTGTGGTGGCATGTGTCTGGCTGTGTGTGTGAGGGGTTTCCTCTGTGTGTGACTCATCTGTCCCAGTGGGAGGCTGCTAGATGTTTGTCTTTAGTGGCTGATCCGAGAACAGCTCTTGGGTCCTGGTCCCATGGTGGTGGGATCTTTTGGGCTTCCCCTTCCGCAGCACATACTACTCAGCTATTGAATAGCCCCAGGATGCCCTGGCGGTGTGAATCTATTTTTAGAAAATTGAGAATATAGAGATTTTGATTATATGCACTTCAGCAGACAATGACCTGCTTGTTGTCTAATTTTTGCTTCTTTAGTTTCGAACCAAAGCGACATGCAATGACTGTTACCAATTAGTTCAATACTCATACACTGGTTAAAGGGAAACTCTGGCCACTATTTAAAGTGTACTTATCATTTTGTCTTGGTGCAAGCAGGCATTCTCACCCCCGACATCATTGCCAGAATAATCGATAAGCATTTTTCTTTTTTAAGGACTCAGAAAACCCCCTTTTGAAGACATCACTCAAGGCAGGGCTGTGATTAATTTTGGGCTATTGGGCTGTAGCTCTGTTCCTTTATTCATTAGCCCTGAATCTATTTAGGGACCAAAAAATCTAGTTATACACAGTATGCCTTATATAGATAAATGAATGACACCTGCAGTCAGGTCCAGTCCCTTTGACAAACACATTACTGCAAAAATGAAAGACAAAATTTAATTCACCTGCCCTCTGTTAATGTCTTCTAAGCTTGAAGTGGGTTTGCATACTAACTTCGAGTATTCAACCAGCATACTACATAGATACAACAGACGATGTGCTCAAAACGGAGGTTTTAACACACCGCCTATCTATGTCTGGCTCAGAAAGAGTTCTTTCATGCACAGTGCTTATTATCCAGTCCGCAGACTAATTCAAATCTGACAGTTTAACAAATTGACTTCTCAAAATGGCAAATAAAAAATCTCTGAAGCCAAGTAAGCACCTCTGCAGGAACATCAAACCCACTATCACTCCACAGGATAATGTCTTTTCAGGGTGTGTTCTGGAGAGGTGTTCTGAAATGCATTGTTAGCATTAGATAGGCCGCCGCTAACAGGGTCTGTGCAACAGAAATGTTACAACAGATGTGAGATGGCTGTTTCTAGCTGTTTTCAGTGGGGCAGAGATGTTCTGCTTACTGTTTGGTAAATAAAAGCCTGTAAAGGAATGAGCTTGCAGGTGCCAAGTAGGCCAAACCCTCAGATTTCACAAATTTGAAGGATTTTCCAGCTATGCTAAACATCATTGACCAGCTAACTTGATGAGCTCGGCCACCAGGCTTTGACTTCAGATCAAACAGTAGCAGCAGCCTGCAAGCCAAGACTTTTATCTCTACATTATGACCAAAATTCAGCAGTGTGTCTGTAATAAAGTCACCACGAAACACAACGAACTTAACACTACCTTAATTTACCGCTGAAAACACATCAGACCCCTTAATTAGAATAAAGTGGTCATGAATTTGTCAACACGGCCCCTTAATTTTACCTCAAAATTTGATTTAAGGCATGAGGATGAACCCTCTTAATCTTAACTTTAAGGGAGAGTCTTTTTCCCCTTAATTCAGCTAGCTGGCTAAATGCAGCAAACACATGTGAGTAAGACAAAGTACTCAGTAAAAGTCTTAGGCACATGGAAAATTGTTTAGCCATTTTTCTCTGCTTGTGATAAAGCGCTTTACTGCTAGCAAATTTAACATTAGTATAAATTCACACAAGCAAGAAAGTAGTGAATAGTTTAAGATTTGTTTAGTTTGTAAAAAGATACTGATGTATGAGCTTCTGAGGAGGAAAACATCCATTACTCAGCCTTTTGCACATTACAGTAGTTTTTGCACATTTCATACACGCGAAAAAATCATTGTCATGAAAAATGTCAAGGAATGTGCTGCTTCATGTGTTTCCATGTGAATATGTGGTTTTTGCATAGTTTACACATGAAATATAGTAAGGGGCCTTTTTAGGGGGAAGGTAGGTAATGGTACTGCAACATCAGTGTCTGTGTTAGCAGAAAAGATTGTTTTATGCTTGCGGGGGGCAGATATCCAGTTTTCAAACGAGTTCTGTGTTAGCAGTTCAGCACTACGTCTTTAGTCTCATAACTTCAGTACATGAGTAAACTTGCCACTTTATGACATATTATGACGCATGAATATAGAAAAAAGGACATCACATTGCTAAAAACAGTAGCAGCATCCTGCAACCCAAGACATTTGTCTGTGCATTCAGAATGAAACTCACCTATGTGTATGTTGTACAGTCACCACGAAACACAATGTACTTAAAATGTGCTTATCCCTACCTTAATTACCCCATGATTTGAATTAAGTGGCCTATAATTTGTCTCACTGGCCCCTTAATTTTGCCTTAGAATTTGAAGGCTTGGGTGTGAACCACCATAATCTTAAATTTAAGGGGTTAATTTAGGATGTTTAAGGGGCAAATGTAAAGGATTAAGTGGACAATTCACTAGTTTAACCCCTTAATCAGCTTTAATCCGTCAATTGCTTCCTTAATTTTGAGAAAACTGAGAAATGAAGGTCATTTTTGGGGGTAAAATAAAGGTGCTTGGTTTTGTAGTGAGTGTCAGAAATCATATGAGATCTGACATTACTCCCAGCCTCATCCCCGTATTTAAAAATGTCTTTTATTGCAATAAAAGTAATAAAGCACCCTGTGAGTCAGACTGAGTACTGAACTGGTAATATATACGCTTGAAAGACAGTTCACTGCCAGTGATGCTAATAGTTCCCATTTCCCCCACTTCCAATCCCACCCTCTTATTGATGACGGTCATTCAGAATCCATTTGTTTCATGAGCATTGTGTGGAACCGTGGACCTCGCTTTGTAACTACGATTGCACTACAATGCACTGAAATTTTTTTATTACAGTGGTTGGGTGCAGATGAAATTTAGACTTTAAAATGTGCAGGGGCCTTTATAGAAGGAGGTGCTCAGATGGAGCTGGGTGAGGAAAGTAGAGAAAGGACCCTGATGGAGCACTTTTTTAATCTCTGCTAGACTCTTAGTCATCTAGTAGTCCTTAATTTTAAATCTAGGCTTATAGTAGCCCATATATAAGCTTGTGTGGACTACTATGTGGGATGTGTTTTCTTGTGAAGTACAAATCACAGATGTAAGCTGCTCTGGATAAGACCATCTGCCACATGCTATCAATATAAATGCTGTATATGTGTGGATAGGGGTGTATAATTTTTTTTTGTGCATCCAGGGAGGAAAAGTGATGAAACCAAAGTTTTTTGTTGAGAGGGAGGCAGTAATGCTAAAGGGACTTTTGGACCTAAAGACTCCCAGCCCACCATTTACATTTATATTTAGTTGATGCACTTATTCACAGCGACAGTAGTCCACATCTGTTACATAAACCAGTAAAGCCAAACTTACATCAGAGTCCGCTATTCAGCTACTCCTGGCTAAAAAAAAAAAAACAATACCTGTCAAAGAAAAGTCAGAAGTCATGGCAAAAGTAAAGAAGGCATGGAGAGGGAAAAAACGCATACATGAGAGGCATAGTTAGTCACTGAGGTGCTCCTTGAAGGGGTGGATCTTCAGGCAACGCTTGAAGACAGCGAGTGACTCCACAGATCTGACTGGAAGAGGAAATATGTTCCACCACTGGGGGGCCAAGACTGAGAAGTGGCTTCATGCATGTCTTCCTCTTCTATTGAGCAGTGGAGGCTTAAGACAAGCCATGCTTGAAGCCTTGAGATGACGAGAGGTGAAACATTGTTTGATCAATGCTGTTATATATGGGGGTGCTGGTCTTGAAAGTGTTATGGGCTTGAACTTAACGTGAACAGCCACAGGGAGCCTGTGAAGGTTCCTTAGTAAAGATGTGGTGTGAATGAACTTGAAGACTAACCTTGCAGCTGCATTCTGAACACTCACAGAAATATCTGGCCCATTTCCAAGGATTTATGTATTTCAATTGCATATAAAAGTTCCATCCATTTAATTTACTCATATTTAACAGAAACATGACAATAAACTTAAAGTGCTGCATTTTTGTCAGGCACATGTAAATGAAACAATTAAAAATGAGATTTATGTAATAACACCAATAAACCCAATGTGATTCGAATAAGATTTATCTATCTTTAATTAAACCTAATGTAGACAATCTCAGACATTTTAACTAAATCAATCTTGCTTGACCCAAAGCTCGTCATATTTAAATCAGTTTTAACTGATTCCATTTCATGGTTTCCACAATTAACAGATTTATGCTGATTTTAAAGAATTGGAATACATTAATTCAAAAAAATGTAGTTATTTAACTAAAATAAAATAGATGCAAATACCTCAAAATAAACTAGACCAAGATTAATTTTGAATCAGCTAAAGTGGTTTTGTTACATTCAATGGAAGTCCAGCCAGTAGAGAGTTGCAGGAGTCCAGTTTAGTGATGACCAGAGACTGGACGAGTAGCTGCGTAGTTTTCGTGGTGAGAAAAGGTTGAATTCTTCTGATGTTGCAGAGAAGGTATCTGCATGCACAAACCTGTCCGTGGTTATGGACAGCGGTGTCAGTTTTGTGAGAACTTGCAGGCCATTTGTCGCAGTAGTACCAATATGTCTTTTTTGATTGACTATGTTTGAGGTGTTAGGGGGAAAACAGTTAGCTCAACTTTTCCTTTAATTGGTCTCCTAGCGAGCAGCATTAGGAAAAAGTGATGGTGAATCAGTCCTTGGAGGAATATAAGCTGCAGAAGTGCTTCCATCTAATCCCTCAGTTTGAGGAATGAATTCAGCCCAGACTCACGCAGAGCAGATGCTGCAACTGTGTGTGCTTATGGTGTGTGTGTGTGTATGTGTGTGTGTTTGCGTAAAGGGAAATGGGAGACTTTATCTTCCTATAGCATGAGGATTACCTTGCTGTCACTAAGAAATGGTTGCCAGGGAGCCGTGATAGCTAGAGCATGTTAGCAGAATGGAGGCAGCCATGAGCGTGAGAGCCAATTAAACTGAAGGACACACACACAGACACACACACACACAGACACAGACACACACACACGGTAGTATTACTATATTTTTGTGTTCCACTGACTTGTGGAATACTGTATTGCAGTAGTACGAGACCTAGACCTGAATCTCAATAACCAAAAGATGATCTCTCTGCTCTTTAATTACAAATATTTTTACAGTTGCCGGGGAAAATATAAATAATTTATAACTGAAAAAAACCCCAATTGTACAGATACTTCTAAACATTCCAGGCAATATGAAGACATTTGTTCCTCACAAAGAAATAAATATAATGCACATTAAAAGCACAGAAAAGTATTTGATTTTTAGATTTGATTTTTATATTGATATCCACAGGAATGCAGCAGTCTTGTAGGCTGTAACCAGAGTCAAAACACTGGGAGACTATTGTGTGATGGTGGGGTGGTGGGACGTGTTTGGTGATGGGGGTAGAGCCAGATAATTTTTGTTGACGGGGGATATTATGGATAGCATAATTCAGCAGTGGTCTGAATTAGCACACCAGTATAATTTGAATAAATATACTGGGGGAAGAGGCTCAACCAATGAATATTATATTTGGCCTTGCTACAATTCTATGGCCATTGGGATTCACTACATTTTGCAGGATTTTTTCACACAGCAGCGACAATTGTAATGTAAAATTCTTTCTTCTGCCCAAGTACAATACTGATAAAAAAATTGGAATGACTTGTTATATTTTTATTTATTTATATCCATTAACAGCATATAATATTTAACCATCGTAGCTGAAACAGCAAAACATTTGATGTTACTTAATCAATATGTTGAATAGAAATGTGTGAAACAAAGATCATTTAGTGTAATTAATTATTCAGAGGCATTGAGATTTGATCATTTTGGAAACAAAACGTATTCTGGATACTATTTTTTGTTTGACCTTCATTCTAGATAGCAATTTTGATAGAATTTATTTGGGATATTCACATAATTAGACTTGTAATACTATTCTGGATATTAATTTGATTCAACATTTATTGTGGATATTCATTGGATAAGAAATGTGCTGAATTTTAATCTGGATGATCATTTTAGTAGAAGTTTATGATGAATGTTGGTTGTATTAAAAGCTCTGTCTGTGTCAGGTTTGGATGACTGTTTGCTGCAGTATGTCAGGACGTTTGAGCGAGAGCGGATCTCTGGAGAGCAGCTCCTGCACATCACACACCAGGAGCTGGAGGAGCTAGGAGTCACTCGAATCGGACACCAGGAGCTCATCCTGGAGGCAGT
>JBBMFX010054898.1:0-11063 GCA_037832545.1 Rhabdalestes septentrionalis
TCATGTGGTGCCACGCCTTTGGCCCAGCTGATGACGAGTATATACAGACTACACACTAAATATAACACACACTCCACCCCACACACACACTACATACTGCTATTCTGGGCCCTGTGCTGTTTCAGCCTGACCTTTACTTTCCCTAAGGACACAGAGTTTGCGAACAGGAGAAAGGAGATAAAGGAACCAGGTTTATTATAAGAGGCTATAATGGCTATAATGTTATGTTGTAATGTAATATATATGTGATATAAATGTTTGTAAGAAGCCCTTGTTATTTATGGTACTGTTAGGAATATTTCAGCAAGAACCTGCAAGAAAAATTGAGGTTTTTGATCCTGCCAATAATGTTTTTAGATTTTGTATAGATTCTCTATAATATGGCTTCCCTTAAACAGTAATACAAGCTCCAAATGCCAGTGTTTCAATTAATTTATGTCAGACATTTACTTGCTGCGATTTGAACTGCTCCATGAAGACAAAGACCATCACACAAAAGACAGAGAACAGGCCAATCACCATAGTTGTTATTATTGACGATACACTGAAAAATAGTATATACACACCTTTTTGGTTTATTTTACTCACTTTAGTCATATTTAGGTCAGGTCAACTTGCAATTTAAGAGTATTTTCAAGAATTTAACTATTTCAATTAAGACTTAGCACCACCCACACTCCGTATAACCATGTCATGTATCACTGGATGCTTGTTTACTGTACAATAAACTCTCTAAGATTTTTTTTTTCTCAAAAATCATCTTCTCTCAATATCCAGAGGCTTCTAAAAATTGACATTCACAAAATGTTACATGTTCATTCATAATCATAATCATATTCTAAAAATTTCACAGAAGAATATCCTAATATAGTATATCATTTTGACTATATTTTGAAAGACAGCTTTTGGCTCCAGAACATTTTTTCTTTAATGCTGTTATGTTTATGTACAAATTCTAAAAACTAACTGAGAAGCTTTTCAGTGGCAGGAGTCACATATAATCACACTCAAACATCCTCATATCCTTGTAAAGTTATGAATGGCTGTGGCATCCCCACAAATGACATCATGCTGTTGTTATTGCTGTAATTTCTGTTTACCTCATTGTCCGTGCCCACGTCCAGCATGACTGGCAGACACTGTTGGGGGGGCAACCCCCCGCAGGCCGTGTACAGTGCCAGTTTACCCACGGGGATGCCCATGCCATAACAACCCAGATCACCCAGTCCCAGGATTCTCTCACCATCTGTCACCACCACCGCCTGCCAACAGCAAGACATAGATCATTATCATTTTTGAAAAAAAATTAATTAAAGAAGAAGTTTGATATATGTTGTATGTATTCATGTTTACATATGTTTTTACATTTTTACAAATAATGTCTACCATACTTGGCTAACGTCCAGAAAACATGTATCTCCAAAATGGAAATTTGCTCCAAAAACTGAAAGCACTGAAATCTAAATTACAATTCAAATGAATGTTAACATGAAAATTATGATTATTATTTATCATGAAATATTCACACCATACAAAGGGCAGCTACAGTGTTCAAATTACATTTCAGGAACAAATCAAAGAGAGACATTTTACATTTACTTGCTGTTGGAATTATATCCAGAAGCAAATTTAAACCAGTTCAAAGGGCATCTTGTGTTTTCAAATGGTGTTAAAAATGGTCTGGTACATCTGTTATTATTTATCAGTTTTAAAGGCACAGGAACGAAACCAGTGGGTTTGATTCTAAGGGATGAGAAGAGAAAAATGAGCTGGTCTGAAAATTGCCTGGCTTTGGTGAATAATGTAGGATATGAAGCCTTTCAAATATGTTCAGACAAAAAATTAGTCTTGAGAGCTTATAATAAAAATACCATGCCAAAAGTATATATACACACACACACACATACACACACACTTGTTTGTCTGTTAATAAATCTGGTTCTGGGTTACATTACTGGTCCTTTCTCTGTGTGGAGTTTGTATGTTTTCCCCTCATCCCCTCATGTCTGTGAACATCAGGTTGATCGAAGATGCTAAATTGCCCAATATTGTGAGTATGAATGAATGAACTAAGATGGACTGGTGACCTCTCCAGACTCAAGCACCCTCTCCAGGAGGCTACTTAAGGATAAGAGGCTCAGATAATAGATGGATAGGTGGACTAACAAGTGGCTCAATGTGAATACTGTGATAAATAACTGAGGTAAAACATTTTATATGATTGAATAATTTGTCCATGTCTCTTTAATCACATCTTTAATCTCAATGGTATAATTTTCAATCCCACTGTATTAATAAATCACTGTACAGTTTCTTATGAAATCAAAATTTGGTCTTTGAAAACTTTTACAGCAAAGGTGGCCTAAGAGAGACCAATGAAAACTTTCTTGATTCAAACAGTGTAATCTAATCACACTATGTTTGTTTACTACAGGTACGAAAAAACAACAACAATACATTCCATTTCCAGAGGCGATCGATCCCAAAATAAACCCCTTTTCCCTTTATTAGTGTGACGCAGATGTAGGCCACGTAAAAATTTTTACTGCTTCATTCCTGCACACCAAACTTTCTCCTCTCCACTTCCCACAGGCCTCGGGGGGAATGACATCATCATCCTAAGGACCTTTTAATGCTTAATGAGCAAATTATTATGAGTTTACGAGATCGTTTTTACTGTCAAGTCCACATACATTAGGAATCAATGTGTTTTGGAAGTTTTGGTGTCCATCTGGAACACTTTGAGTTTCTAAAGGTGAAAAAAAAAAACACTCACCCGAATATCTTTCTCCGGCCAGCTTTGCAGAAGAGTGGGGATATGAGAGTGGTCATGGATTGTGATGAAAAGACCCCTGAGAGAGAGAGTGAGAGAGAGAGGGAGGGAGAGAAAAAGAGATTAGAATGTATATATGCTTTACTATGCCTAGAGGTCTTTTTACACAGATGTGATTTATTTGTGTGGAGTTACCTTATGCAATTAACTAGATTCCTTGGATGGTAACACAATTTTATTTGCCATATGTTTAATTTTTGCGAATGTCCCCAGGTGACCATTCAGTCACTGACCAATCACTTGTCATCTCTGGTGCTGGCATGCCAACCGATAACTCTCTGATTGGGTTTGTCACAGTAACCACAGCTTCAGAAATGTTAATAGAATCAGTTCATTCTCTGTTTGTCTACAAAATCAGTACAGCCTTAGTTATTGAGATCAAAGCTACAACAGTACTGTGCAAAGTTCTTAGACACCTACGCACATAATAATATTAAAAATGCTTTTATGAGCCATGAGAGGTTTTTTTTTACACATATGACTTAATTCATTAAATAAAACCAAAGATAATAAATACAACAATCACTGTACAGTAAATAATTAATTTTATGTACAGTATGTCAGTGTGCACACTGTGGATATACAGTATTACTTGTAGTTTCCTTTAGAAACCTGGTTTGAATCAATCTGTCCTTCATTAAATTAAATCAGGAGCTGCTGATGGATTTTCACAAATCCAAACAATGGCTGGAGGAACAGAGGAGAAATCTGGACCCAAACTTCGGTTATCCTTTCAACTATTATTTTCACAGGTGCCTAAAGCTCTCAACATTTCCCAAAATAGAAATTAACCTGCCTGCTGTTAAACTCTGCCCAGCAAAGAACATCCTTTTACCTTGAAGACGTTCTGTTTGGCAAAATTCCCCCCAAAATCACACACGTTATATATAGTTACATCAATGACCATAGACAGTTTCAGGCTATACTTTGCTGCAAAGACCCTACACTAGAATAACAATGAAGATCTTCTTGTTAACCACAAAAGCATTAGTAAGTTCGGGTACTGATATTGGATGATTAGTTCTGGATCACGTCATACTGTGAGAAAGGTACGAAGATGGTACAAAGATTTCTTTGGTCATTGCGACCAAATGTAATACAATCTAAGAAATGTCGGATGATCCTCTCAAAGTATGTACACGTGCTGCTACGACCTATGTTTACTGACCAGCCAATTAAAATATGTTATGGTGTATTTATCAGTGCCACACAGTGTGCAAAATCCAAACAGCATGAAGGAAAAAAGAAGGATTCCATCTCTTCTTTGGATTTTCCTCCATACACATAAAAGGCACGATCACCAAATTGCAAGTCATCTTGTTCTGTTAAGGCACCACTAGCCCAGTATGCTAGCCTGCCTTATCATCATCACTGTACAGTCTACACACCTTCATATACATCAATATATATCTATGTACATGTCATACCCAAGTTTATTAGATCTGTGTTTATGAGTTAAATTTTCACAGTTTGAGGTAAGTTTGCAAGTTGCTAATTGGATGGTAAACTTAGCTTCTGTTGCTTCTATTACTTGTTAGCTACATCAGCCTCATAGCTCCAGTGCAAAATTAAAGAAGCAAATTTAAGGCTCCTTACAAGTTTTTGCTGATCAACTATATTTGTGTTGAAGAGTTAATTGTGATGATTTATTAGATCTGTGTTTATGTGAGTTAACTTATCGCAAGTTTGCAAGTTGCTAATTGGATGCTAAACTTAGCTTCAATTGCTTATATTACTTGTGAGCTACATCA
The DNA here is from genome assembly GCA_037832545.1 of Rhabdalestes septentrionalis. NCBI lineage: Eukaryota > Metazoa > Chordata > Actinopteri > Characiformes > Alestidae > Rhabdalestes > Rhabdalestes septentrionalis. Next base: position 4,585 of record JBBMFX010054898.1, read on the forward strand.
GTCTCATAGCTCCAGCGCAAAACTAAAGAAGCAAACTTCAGGCTCCATACAAGTCTTTACTGATTAACTACATTTGCGTTGTGGATTAAATTGAGATGGCTAGACATTTGAACCTGATACCTTTCTTTCTGAAGCACCACGGAGTTTCTGACCATGCATTGTTTCAGATGGTCACTATCTCAAGAAAGTCAATGTCCCTATGACAGGGTAGAACATTTCTGACGAAAAACCTTACAGATTCCACACTGACTGAACAAGGACTTCACAAACTGTGAGAATTCACACCGGACAGTCACGAGTCGAGTCCAGACAGAAAGGTCAGAAGACAGGGTCAGGGGCAGTGGTGGGAGAAGGGCTGGACAGAACAGTACAGAACAGCACAGCATACCTCAATAATGGTCCCCTGGTTGAACTCAACTCTATCCTCACAGCAATCGCCTTATCAAGGGTCTAAGAGTCAGCTGATGTTTGTTCACTTGGTCCATTCTGATTATTTGTATACATTTGTATTACTATAACGTGAAATTTAAATGATTACATCATTATTTCCATTCATTGGACGGCTGGTTAGAGAGTCACCCCAGAAATCTAAAGGTTGTGGGTTCTCAAACAATAAATGTAATCTCTGTCCATCTGTCTATCTATCTCACTCTATATATTCTTATTGTTTAATACTACTATTGTTTGTCAATAATAGTATGCAAGGTGTAACAAATTCAGCTTGCAACCAGACTGAAACTCCGTTGATTCTGGAAAATCTGCTTCATTTCCTCAAAAACTTTAAATTAATCAATAATTACATTCTTATACTGATATCTGCATCATCTGTGAGATTACACAATAATCCCACTGTGTATCTTAAAGGAAAATTCCATCAACCACTGCTGTTTCTCTTGAAAAATCTGAAATTAACGGTAGAGAACTCTTCCTTTGCAGATGACCTGTAGCTGACCCTTAATGAATGTGGCCAGGGTGAAGGTCATGCTGAAACACAAACATTACGCAAACCACAGGCGCATCTGACCTACAGCAACACACTGATCTTTAGCTGCAGGCAACATTTCTGACCTAGAGAGAGAAGGGTCAACAAATCGATCTGCCCTGCACTAAAATAGCTGGACAGAAAAAAATACCTGAAAAGCACAGAGACTTTTGATTGCAAAGAATAAGCAACTTTATGCTGCTGGCACTTCTTTTTCACCATAAGAAATTGCCAGTGTTATAAATTATACTATACAGGCGAAAGCATTGGGACTAGTGTTTTTCTTTTTGGTGGCCTGTTTTAATTTAGGTTTTAGTCCAGTCTTTAGGTCAAGATGTCATTTATTTTTTTTATTAGTCTTAGTCATGTCCATACTCTTTTTAGTCTAGTCAAGTTTCAGTCACCTAAATGTCATTTTGTTCTTATTTTAGTCAGAAATATCCATGACTAGTTTTAGTCAATTAAAACTAATGACATTTTAGTCTACTTTTAATCAATGAAAGTTGTACTCTCTTTTTTAAAATATTGCAATTCTATTTAACCCACTCAATATAGTATAAGTGCCTAGTAGAATAGACTAAATCGAAATTTTCTTTTAGTCAAAACAATTTCCCAATTAAAACAAGGTTATCTTATTATTATACTATTGTTACAAGTGTGTGTGTATGCGTGTAAGCATTCTGTACATCCATTCCAGACACAGATGATACACTGATTTGGATGTATGACGTATATTTTGCCATTATGGGAAAGGCTACTTAAATGCTGTGTGTGTGTGTTTATAATATTTATAGCTTATTTAGAAATGCACATAATGTGTCTGTTTATGATCTTTAAAATCTTGTCTCATTGTAAACATGCATGTAGCTGAGATGAGAAATAATATCCACTTTGACTTTGATAACTGCACTCAGACCAAATATCTTTAAATATTTCCCCACATCCTATTGTGACCAGTAATAGGAACAAAAAACTATCATTAAAAAAATATACTATAAGGAATAAGATCCCTAACATTTCTTTTAATTTTATTTAAGTGCAGTAGTGCTAGATCTATACAGGTTATTAAGAATCAAATAATAACTGGCATTGTCACAATAATACACAGGTTGTGCTATTCTGTAAGACATTTTCCAAGTCTGGTGATGCCCAACTCCAGCAACAACTTTAAATGTCCTACTGTGGAAGTATCTTCTAGCTCCTGTCTTAGTCCTGCTGGGGACTCTGAGCTGTTTATTCTGCTGCACTGAAGCGTCTGGCCTTGGTCTTTGAAGGCCAGAGAACAAAAGGGAAACATCCACTCCCAATGTCAAAATCCATAATAACTGCCTCTGAATTTGGTCGAGCCTTCAAATGATACACAACCTGCTTGAAAAGGAGGACATAAAACCTCTCTTTTCTCAGGGCACAGCCTATCAAACGAGCACAGGAGTTCAGACAGAGGGGAAAAAAACAAAGGGAAAGAAATTGAGACAAACAAAAATATTAAATTCTGCCGGTAAATCGGTCAGCATTTTTGCCTCTAAATTCCACTGACGAGGCGAAATTCAGCATTTTGTTTTTCAAATGGTCATATATGAGGCAAGTCAGGCATTCACATGACGAATAAAAAAAGCTGGTGCAATAGATCTTATAAAATGTAATATAACAAAAAACATGTTAAAATGTCTTTTTAAGCGGTTCTGGTCCGTTGTACAACAAAAACGAGACTGCATTTCCTGAGAGAAAATGCAAAGTGTGCTTGCTCAAATGCAGAACATAGAATTAATGTTAGCATTATTGCTACCATTAGCATTAGCACAGCATTAGCAAACATTAGCATAAAAATTGCATTTTCATAAACATAGTTTTGTATGACAGCTCTGTCCAAATACCTATGGCCACAACTATCCAGTTTAAACAGGTGTGTTTGTGGAGGCATGGCCAGAGGTCTTATATAAGGTTTCATAATTTTTGGTCACTGCAGGGAGCTTGAAAGTTTCTTCTTCTGAAACTGCATTCATTTCAAAGGGGTTAAAAAAGAATGGAAGTGAATGGGGGAAAAGACAAGGAAAAGATGAGTGCATTTGTGTTGCTGGCTGTGAGGAATCACATGAAGATTGGTGGGTTTCGGACAAAGCATGTCTGAGCACGACTATCTGAAATGTCAGGGTGCCAACAGTTTTGCAAATCGTAATCACCAGAAAAATGTAAATAACAAACGAATGACATGCAAAAAGCTGTGAACAAGCCCGCTATTCCAGTTTGGGCCCAACGTTTCAGAGCTGGAGTAACGTCTTTATCTCCAAAGCCCTGGTAGGAGTAGCGTACCAAAAACTGAAGAAAAAAAACGATAATAATAACACTTAAGAAGAACAACACTGTGATTACTCAAGCACACAGCAACCGAAGGCTGTGTGACATCTCTAAACATCCACAATCCAGAATGAAGCATACGGACCATAGACACACCAAAGAGTCTGCTGGATGTGGAGTCCGAGCCTGAAACGAACTGTGTGTGTGTGTGTGTGTGTGTGTGTGTGTGAATGGAAAAGTGCTTGGCTGAATTGGGGCAGGGGAAGGTTTTGGAAATGAAAAATCAGATGGACAAACAAAAGCCCTCCCTACTCTCGCTCTCACTCTCGCTCTCTCACTCTCTCAATCTAATTCTCTCTCTCTCGCTCTCTCTCAATCTAATTCTCTCTCTCTCTCACTCTCGCTCTCTCTAGCTAATTCTCTCTCTCTTCACACAATCTTATTCTCTCCCTCTCTTTCCTCTCTGTCTCTTCACTCTCTTTTCATCTGTGTCTCTCTCTCACACACACACACTTCCTCCATTCTTACTTTTATTTTTTCCCTACTTCTGTTGATTCCTATCCATATTTCTCGCTATTCTCTCTCCATCACTCCCCTACCCTCATTATTATCATTCCTTCCACAGCTTTCTCTTACCCCCTTTTCATTCCATCTCTCTCCACCTACCTCCCCTCCCTTTCACTTTACCTCTCACCTTCTCTCTATCTTTTTTCCTGTCTCAATCTCTCAAGCCCTTTTTTCTCTCTGTCTCTTTCTCTCTCTCTCACTCTCTTTATTTCTCTGACTCTCTCTCTCTCTCTCTCTGACTCTTTTTCTCTCTCCCTCTCTGTTTCTCTCTCTCTCTCTCTCTCTCCCTCTCTCGCTCTGGTCCAGACAGTACAGCTATAAATGACAGTCCAGAGTTGTGGTACTCCACACCGGATTTACAGTATTTTGCTACACGTGCGTTATTTCAGCTCATGGAACCGTCTGACACATTCCTTCATACCTGCACTCTGACACACACCCACACACCGCACAAAAAAACACTCCTATTCCCACACAGTGATCCAACCCTCTCAGTAAGCATGCCTAAGGCTCATAGTCCACCTTACTTATCATTCCTACAGTAACCAAATACATTTATTCATTGTGATTAATAATAAATGAAGAAATATATCTACACAAAGTTAATAAATAATCAGGGGTTCTTTCTGTGTGTGTTTCTATGTGTTTTTGTGTTGTGTTTGTGTGTGTGTGTGTGTTTTGGGGGGATGGGGGGGTGAGGCTGGTGTAGAGTCAGACCCAGGCAGCTCACTGGCTCAGGGTCCAGACTGTCAAAGCACTCATATTACACAAGCTTACATAACAGAGGAAAGTACCACCACACACACACACACACACACACACACACACACACACACACTCTGCTAAATGCATCTGTGCTACACTGCAGTATAAAATCCGGGCACAGATACATTTCAGCCACATTTTCCATCTATTAGAATGAATCATAAAGTTTTGGTGCGCAGTTGGCTCTGGGGTCCTCAGCTGGAAGGTCACTGAGAGCGACATCAAATGGTGCGTTTGACTCATCGCGCAATTTTCAATTGCTCTCTGTTTATGTACAGTATGTGCCGGTAGTTAATTAGCGATGGCAAATATAATGGAACTGAATTCCCAGATGGAAATATCATTATTTGTTGTAACCACCAGGATCCTTTTTTGATCTGTGCAAGCAGAAAATAGACTCAGTGAACTTAAGGAACTGTGATGATGTCATCAGGCTCTGAAGAGGAAGTGCTGAAGAGTAGCGGTTTCGGAAAGGGGGTCGGTTTTAATGCTAGCTAACGTTTGTTACACCGGAAGGTCTGAATACGTTCAAGGAATTTCAAAACATCCAGTGAGGAGGAGGTGTGTCTTATCACTCTTGGGTTACTGTTAAAATTAGTGTAACCACAGAAACGGGTCCAGTTTAACCATGAAAAATGTTCTGGGTAACATGGAGATGATGAGTGTAGCATTACCATGGACTTGGGTGCTGTGCAATCATGGAAATGGTTGTCGGACAACCATGGAAATGTAAAATGACAAAAAAGCCAAAAAGACTGCATATGAGAATGAATTAAGGATATCGCTTTTAAACAGAATTTGGATAGAATTCTACTTGTCTGTGGAAAGGATTCACTGTAAAAGCACATTTAAAAACATCCCACACAGATCCTTCATCTTTTACAGATGATAGAGCCTTTTATGGGGCATTCAGGGACACGTTCACATCTTCTGGGGCAAATATTCAGACGGTCAGCTGTGGGCCACTGAAAAAAAAAATCATAATAAGATCCATATGCTTCATATGAACTACTTTGGAGGAAACACTGAAAAACATAATACTGTAATTCAAGTGTACCATAATGATCCATGCACACCTGTGAAAACTGCAAAAGGTTTTTTTCATCTATTTCAAAGCACAGATGGGGCAAAACAGCCAGCCCTGAAGCTTAACCTATACTCAGAAATGCTCTACACCGGGCAGTTGCTGGGAGATTCTCATCTTTGGTACTGGTTCCTCTTCTAATATTAGTTCAGAAAGTGTTATTTGTGCATTTAATAAGTCATAACACCACACTGAAATCAATTCAGGAAGTCCTATACAGGAATCCTTTTCAAGGGAATGCAGTGTATTGTCCCAAAAATGTTGCTACAGTCGTTTTTAATAGGCTAATTTATCCTAAAAAATGGCACATTTTGGTCTTTAATTTGATCTAGAGCAGCAACACTGGTCTGCCTCAGGGTGGTACTGCAGTAAACCAATGCTCCCACTTAAACACAGACTATCCAGTCATATATTACAAACTGTAATTAGGCAAAGCCATTCATTTTCAGTTGCTGAGGTTGCGCTCCAATATGAAACAAAACACAACAAAACTCTTCTGGGAGATTTTAGATTTCTATTACTTTTAGTGTATTGTTTGCCATGATGACCAGAATATAATTGCATTTGGCAGTCATTAGATACACTTCTGTCATACAACCTTCAACATGTAGCAGGAGCGATTCAAAAACTGACACATAATAGTGTTTTCTTATCAAAGACAGCACACTCATATGATCATTTCGGCTCTTCTGATGGTGCTGCACATTCTAGTGGTGCTGCACTCTTCTGATGGTGCTGCACATTCTAGTGGTGCTGCACTCTTCTGATGGTGCTGCAAATTTGTTA
>JBBMFX010054908.1:0-11062 GCA_037832545.1 Rhabdalestes septentrionalis
TGTGAAAGTTTACAAATATTTTAATATATATACATTTTATAATATTTTGGGAATGTAAACAGGAGGTGGCCATTTTTGGCCACGAGGACGCTGAGTGTGAGTTTTAACTTTGATTTCCCTGCAAAAAAAGAAACGATGCATAATAATCAGTGTTGTTGTTAATCGGTTCCAGATCTCAGACTGTACTATTAGTAACACCAGAAAATCCAGCAGCATTGAGGATATATGAAATTTACACTTTTGAGGTTGTTGCGCCCTTTTGCTAAAATGTGATTCCACCCCCCACCCCCCACTTTTGTCAGATTATTTTGTAGTAAATTGATTAAATTGTATTTAGAACTTGGCATCCCTATCTCAGAACCCCACCATTTTTGGAAAGCTTGATTCGCCCCTGGGTTACAATAAGTCTTTTTTTTTTCAAACATAACTAAACGTGCTTAATTAAACTCAAGAATACATACAAATTACATTCTACATTAAACAGTGAAGTTATGTTGAGTATATCAGTGTTTTTGTGGAAGTATTACTTTAGTTTCATTGGAAACCTTGTTCGACTCGATCAGTCCTTCATTAAATGAAATCAGGAGCTACTGATGGAGCTTCACAATGCAAACGACGGCTGGAGTAACCGAGGAGGAATCTGGAACCTAAAATGTGTTCTCCTCGCCAGCTCACAAAATATCAACTAATTTTACAAAGAAATTCCTGAATATTTACAGCATTCTTGTTTGTTCACATTTACTCTAAGTATATACTTACTGTAGGAGAGACACACGCTGAGAAAATGGCTTTTAACTATTTGAGTAGATGCTAAATAGTTTAGCACCGTTCTATTCACTCACACACACACGTATGTGGCCTCCCACAATCCCATAATAGTAAGCAAACTCGTCTGTTTTCTGCGTTTTTTGTTATTTCTTAGTGGCTTACTGGTCTTGTTTCTCACGTGAGAACTGGCAAAACCAGATAAGGAGCTTCCCATGCGAGTTTGGATGAAACGCTGCTTCTGTGTTCCCTGACACGTTTCCCTCCTTTTTAGGATTGTACATTATGCAGAATATTTCTCCAGCACTAACAAAAGGAAACACACGTTGTGAACACGGTGGCCAAGAGGATACTATCTTACCTCCAGCATGGCCGTTCCTGATTCTCTCGTTCCAAACAAACTGTGGGATCTTCTTCTTCGCTGTGGGCTTGGAGAAACACAAGTGTGTAACTAGCGCCATCTGCCGGACTGCCTAGTCTGCATTCTACAACCAGGTGATAAATGCATGGCACAAAATCCCGCCTGTATGCCAACAAACCTTTGCCTTCCCATAGGAACTGTCTTCTGCAAAGGTTCAACAGATCCTTTTTTGTACAATCATTATTGAGATATCTCAAATGTACAAACAAGTTATAACAAGCTGTACAAAATACAAACATTTTTGTTGTTCAGAACAAGCACGTCAGCAAAATTTATTCAAAAATAAACAATTTTTTTTCAATAAATAAATAAATAAATTAATTAATTAATTAAAATAAAATATATATAAGAAGACAAACATTGATTTCATAACGGAGATCCAGATCAACTTCCAATTCAATGGGAAATAATTTGAGTTATCATATAATTTTGGTGCCTTCGTTGCTGTTAGGGGTTTTAGAGATTCTATGTACATTTTAAATTCATTCATGAAAACCAAGATACAATTCATCTCCCAAAAAATAGAGGTACCAAAAATGTATATACTTATCAAAAAATAGATTTGCAGATACTAAAATTTGGTATCAAGTTCAACATCAATTAGCACCATTATCAAAATTAAATGCCACTTTTGCATCTGCCAGTTCACGTAAATCACCAGCAGACTACAACACTTTTTAAAAAATTCACAACTTCTATCCACGTAAGAACTACATTTACATTTACATTTAATAGATCCACTAATGTGAACTGTACTTTTTGTTGTCTATGTCGAGAAATGTGCATTTATTCTGAATTTGCAGAAGCAACTCTGAAATTCTAAAGAAGCTAAACTAAACTGCCAAGCCATTTAAACATAATCATACAGAGATACAATTAAAGTGCTTTAAATACAGACACTTGCTTCAGTGTTTTTCATTTATTTTATTTTCAACAGATTGTGACCACAGCTATAGGACACTTAAATGAGCTCATTGAACAATACATTCCAAAACTGTGGGCATATGGTGTTACTCACATTTTGTTGCTTTAAAATCCACCATTCTTCTCAGAAGACTTTCTACAAGCTTTGGGAACATATTGGTGGGATGCTGTGCCCTTTATGACAGAAGAGGTTGGATACTTATGCAGAAGAAGTGCTGCACTGTTAACATTCCTGGAATTATGGTGTGGAAACCAAACCCTGGAAAACAGCCCCAGTTCATTATTCCTCCTCCACCAAATCTTACAGTTTTACTCTGCATCCTTCTTGCGTGGAATCTTCCAAACCTCTTTATCCATCGGAATGACGGAAACTAAATCATGATCCAGCACTATAGAGAACATGTTTCACTGCTCCAGATTGGAGTGACTGACAACTTTACAATATCCATTCAAAGACTCCAGCTGGCTCTTTTGATCTTAGACTTGTGAGACTTCTCAACCATGGAAATCAATTTATGACAAATGTCATGTAAAGTTCGTGTGCTGATATTTCTTTGGAGCACTCTAGTGATTGATGCCTAAGAGGATACCCACAGTCTCCCCACAGTTGGGGTACAGCAATGAAAGCTGTTGTTTTTCCTATGATTCCATGTTCAAATTTGGCACATGTAACAATTTAAATACATAAGAAATCTTATGCCTGCAGATTACTTTGTTGCTTAAAACTCTTCCCGCACTCTGTACAGTAATATGGTTTATCTCCCGTGTGAATGCACTGGTGATGTTGAAGGATCTTTTTGATTAATAATTTTTCCACACTCTGTACAGTGATTTGGCTTTTCACCTTCTCGTGGTGCTTGTATGTTTTTTAACGTATCTGGGAGGGCTCTATAAAAACAGAAGACCATCAGCTATTGGCTAAAGAAAGGACATTTACGTGAAAATCCTCCTATTATGGAGAGAATCATAAGGAAGGGGGCAGGTTTTAAAATGTGGCAGGGAGAAGGATAACTTTGGGAGTTGGAAGGGGTGTGTCGCGATCCTGCCTTCTCACACCACAACACAGGTTTGTGGATCTGAGTGTCGCAATTTTGGTTTCATATCGCATATAATTTTTTTTCCAAAAGTAAAAATAACACATTACATAATAGGAATACCATCTTATTACAACAACGTATAGAAGAAATTGCACTTCCCTGTAAAATTACATTCTTTTTTTTCTATCCACACACAAATGCCAAGTTTAGGTTAAGAGTTTTATATAAAATATATATTTATAAAATAGAAGAAAAAAATAAAAATATGAATAGTGAAGACTTAAGTGTGATGTGCAGATGTAGATAAATATTAATTATGCATTTGCAAAATGAAAGAAACATGCAAAGGGCAGAACATTACAGTATGAGGTAGATGAAGGGGATGTGCAAAATGAGCTTAACATCCATTTGGCATGCAACAATAACTTCAACAATACATTTTCAAAAAATGTTGATCAGTTCAGCCCATTCCTCTGGACAGGACAGCTTCAGCTATGGGATGCTGGTGGGTTTTCTCACATAAACCTTTTTCTTCATGACCCTCCAAATCATTTCTACTGGATTAAGATCAAGAATTTGAGTTGGACTAGATTCTTTCTTTGGAATGCATTGATATCTGTCCACATGCACAGTTTATGTGTTTCTTATACCAAATACAAATAAATACCAATTTTATTTGTCACATACATAGTCATACAACTACAACACACAATGAAAAGATTTCTCTGCATTTAACCCATTCACCGCCTGATTGCTGGGCCAACGCCCTAACCATTATGCCATCCAGCATATGGTCACAGGATGTATGGACAGCATAAGACTGCCTTGGTTAATGTGATTACTCACTAAACACATAACTATAGTGCAAAAATTAATATCTCTGAGAATGCCCATCAATTACATCCCTGTACTGAAAACAAAACCAGCATATGCCCTGCTGTAATCCTTGTTCTATATCTTATGTTTTTATTTTACATTTCCATTAACTTATTTGTTACAATGAATCAGCTTAAATCACATCAGCTAATTTCACATCATTTAAAAAAAACCCTGAATATCAGTGCAATTTGAATTTAAGCCAATAATTGGAATACATTCTTTCAGTGCAATCATGGATATCATGATCTGGTTTTGGTATCCAAAAACCTCCTCAACAGCTCACAAAATACACAATTTTTACAAATTTCAACTTTTACCAACAGAACAAATCATGATAGTTTTTGCCTCATTCATGTTTGTTCACATGTATTCTACTGTTATATTTATGTACTGTTATATTTACAAAAGACTGACACACTATCACATGATGAGAAAATGGCTTTAAACTATTTGAGTAGATTTTATCCCAGTTCAGCTTACACATACACTTATGCATACAAACAGACGTCAAGTGATCATGTGACCTCTCAAGTACTTGGTGTAAATATTTGTCAGTTTTTCCACTGATTTTCGATGTTATATTTTGATATTAATGTGGGGCATGCTTGTTTTTCCTGCAAACAAAACATAAGTGACACCGAGTTTAGCAGGACCTTGTCAATGCCAGGGATATGATTAAGAGAATATAATATAATTATTAGTCGATGAAGACAACATAATATCTTCAGGGAAAAAACATCAACGTCGGTCCAGCTCCATCAATTATTGAACTGAAGAATCACTGAGGCACCATGTGGCACTCATGTAGGTAGATAAAAGGTAATTAACCTATGCATGCACTTTTCCCTAACATTACTATGATATTACTTTTTTATGACTGTAAATAATACATCAAAGAAATTGAGGACACATGAAAATGACTTTTTTAAAAGACTGTACCAACTTGAATGGTATATTTTTATCTTCCTAGTTGTTGGCATCCTCAGCTGACGCAGAAAGAGAACTGTTGCTTCCAGACACTCAAAGACTGATTGTCATAGGTATGATGAATGTTTATCAGTATTTGACTTTATCAGCAAGCATCTGACATGTTGTACAGTAGTCAGCTCTATAAAAACTCTTTTAAAATAAATATAAATGTAAATGTCATTTTTTTATGCATCTTTTGGGGTTTGTTTTTTTTTTTTTTTTTTGGGGGGGGGGGGGTTGTGATGTGCTGACAGCAACACAGTGGATGTTGAGCATCTCAGGTCAAGTCTTGTGGCAAGATGTTTTAATATTTAATAGCCAGAGTCGAAATGTAGCTCAAATACCCATAATTCAGATCTTCCCAGTAAAAATAAACATAACAGATATCCAAAATTAAGTTTCTACTATCTACAATGAACATATGTTTCTATTGGGTTTTCACTTGTAGATATCCAAAACACCGTTCTTCCTAACTACAATGAAATTTACAGATATCTGAAATACCTTCCTTACTAGGAGAATTTTTTGTTTCAGATATCTTCAAAACAGTTTTTACGATTCATAATTCTTATTACAGATATCAAAAACATAAAAAGTCTCTTCAGTTTTCTAGAATGTAATTATGACTAGTAACAACTGTAGTGAAGATATCTGAAACGAAAGGCTCTCCTAGTAAGAACTGTATTTCAGATACCTGTAAATTTCATTGTAGATAAGAAGAATGTCGTTTTGGATATCTACAAGTGAAAACGCAATAGACACGAATGGGGAAAGTGACGTCATTTGTACTAGGAAGAATGGGTCTTGAGATATCTGTAATGTTCATTGTAGATAGGAAAAATATCATTTTGGATATCTGTAAGGTTTATTTTTACTAGGAACAACTGAATTACAGATATTTGACCTATATATCCAGTCTGGCTATTACATGTTAAAATGGCCAGCCATACACTCATACCTTGAAAGAAATGATAGCAAATTGAGTTTTATTTATTCAAAGAGCACATACAATGGTGCCTTGCTCTTTAGAATTCCCTATTTTTGCATAAACATGACTTAACCCACCAAGTCTGGAATAGCTGGTAGAGAACGCAATTAGAAAACAATTTACATTGAGTGTGCATGGTGAGCTCTTGAAAGAGAAATGCCACGTAGTGAATATTGTTATTCCTCGTGTTTCTGTTTTTAATTATGTTTGTAATTTTACAACAAATCTGTTTATCGCTAAACAATTTGAATACCTATGGGCATTAGGTCATTAACGAATAAATACACTTTCAAGTTGACTTATCCATCAAGACAGTTGAAGTCGAAATGACTGGTCATGATGAGGTCACACACATGCAGCAAAGGAACATTTGAGTAATATTTATTAAAGTTCTCCATAACAATAACAGTCAACATGACAGTTAAACTAAACAAAGGCTGATACCTTGAATGTTCTGGTAAATTAAAGTGTAGAACAGAAAGTGGGCACAGTTTAAGCCGCAGCACCACTCAGCTCCTTTTGGCCGGACGACTCTCTGCTGTGCTAGCGTTAGCATGTTAGCTAGTGGTGCTGTTTCAGTTGCCATGCAGAATGCCAGTAATGTTCCTGTAATATAACTCGGACTTGCATGTTCTGCGGGTCTCCTGCTGTTTGTGTTTGTTGTGCTGCACGTGTGTCGGCGCGCGTGTGTAGCTCTTTAAATAGTCAGTCTAGAATGGTTCTTCGAGCCAGTTTCATGCTTCGAGCCAGCGTATGTTGTGATAAGGAATTTATATTAAAATCTTTGGCAGGGGGACCATTAGGGGGGCTAGGAGCAATTTTACAGGAGCCCTGGCCCCCCTTGAAACCCGTGTTGAACCGTCTATGCATTTGTTAACAGTCGTGTTTGCTAGATTCAATGTAAATTATCAATGGTTTAATAGGGGCTGGAAACACAAAACCTTTACATATTTCTGTTGTGTTATATTGTCCCTCTGATCTTACCTTTTGTAAAAAAAAGAAAAAACATTAGTGATTTCTGTGCCACTGGAATTTCTGTATCCCACCAGTGTTGTAGCTCGAGTTGTTGTGGTTCTATCAGTATCAGAACTTCATGTTAGCTTGTGTGTAAACAAACAAGTTTTTGTGCTTTGCCATGTCTTACAATTAATACTAAAGTAATCTGGGCTTAAATAAACGTTTGATTTTTCAGCATTTGTGAGTTTTAATTATTTGTGAATATCTTACGATGCCGGATTTAATTTTATAGAATATCTTAATGATGTACAGATATCCTATAAACTTAAATATTGCATCAGTATTTAAGTCCAGGGCACTGTCTGGTCCGAAGGTCGGAGCAGAGTCTGGAACTGGGAAAAGCCATTAGGTTCAGTCCTGCTTCACAGAGACTCAAGCACTTCTCATGCAACATGACTGCACTGTGACCTGTCATGGAGGAGGAAATAAAGGATATACGAGGAGACATATATGGTTTACAGAGGAGATGCAACAGGCTGATTACAAGTTGTTTACAAAGTTGCAGGAGCTTTTGAGCAACCTCTTCATCTTGTCATCTGAATCCAGCAATAAACGTCCAATGCACAATTTGTCCAATGAAACAGGCGGTACATAGCAAACTGCTAATGCTAACTTCACGTCCATTAAGGTCAGTTTACTGGAATCCATAAACAACAAACTTGCTATACTTGAAATACTCCATGAAGACATTAAATCATTAAAAGCAAGCCTTGATTTCTCACAATCACAGATCAACTCACTCATACTATAAAACAGTGAGCTAAAAGTAAACTTCTACCTAGTGTTGTATTTCTATCTAGTGTTGTATTTGATCTCTCTCTCTCTCCCTCCATTCTTTCTCTCTGGGTCGATCTGAGGAGGACGGGTTCCTCTTTTGAGTCTTGGTTCCTCCCGAGGTTTCCTCCTCCATCTGAGGGAGTTTTCGTCGCCTCTGTCCCCGTCGGCTTCCTCCCTAGGGACTCAGACCTGGACTCTGTAAAGTTGCTTTATGGCAATCTGGTTGTAAAAAGCGTTATATAAGTAAAGCTGAATTGAAAAACAATATCATGAAAGAACAGATACCAGAACTTTTATCAGATTATACTTCACTGGATATCTACGGTGCAGTGACTGACTTCTGACTGATCTTAGATTTGTGTGCAGCTGCTCGGCCACTTATGTACAGGTCCTGTGCTGATGTTTCTTGAACAGATGATTTGGAGCCCTGTAGTGAATAATACCAAAGAGCATACCCACACTCTTCAGCACTCATCAGACCCGCTCTGATAGACGTTTGGGGTACAGCTGTACAAGCTATTGTTTCCCCCCAACTGCTTCCATGTTCAGAGTTGGCACATGTAACAGTTTCAATACATACAAATTTTACATACTGTTTTTCTCTCCTGTGTGAATGCACTGGTGACATTGATGGTCACTTTGTCGATTAAAACTCTTTCCACACACTGTTCAGTGATGAGGCTTTTCTCCTGTATGAATGAACTGGTGTGTTTGGAGATGACTCTGTTGACTAAAACTCTTCCCACACACTGTACAGTAATATGGTTTCACTCCTGTATGAATGCGCTGGTGTATTTGGAGATGACTCTGTTGAATAAAACCCTTGCCACACTCTGTACAGTAATATGGTTTCTCTCCTGTGTGAATGCGTTGGTGACGTTGGAGGTCATTCTGCTGATTAAAACTCTTCCCACACTCTGTGCAGAAATACGGTTTCACTCCAGTGTGAATGCGCTGGTGTGTTTGGAGATTACTGTGTTGATTAAAACTCTTTCCACACTCTGTACAGTGATAAAGCTTTTCTCCCGTGTGAATGCGCTGGTGTGTTTGGAGATGACCCTGTTGATTAAAACTTTTGCCACACTCTGTACAGTGATACAGTTTCACTCCTCTGTGAACGCGTTGGTGTGTTTGGAGAGAACTCTGCTGATTAAAACTCTTCCCACACTCTGTACAGTGATATGGTTTCACTCCAGTGTGAATGCGCAGGTGTGTCTGGAGAGTACTCTGTTGATTAAAACTCTTTCCACACTCTGTACACTGATATGGCTTTTCTCCTGTGTGAATGCGTTGATGTGTTTGGAGGTGACTCTGTTGAATAAAACTCTTTCCACACTCAGTACAGTAAAATGGTTTCACTCTCGTGTGAATGCGCTGGTGTATTTGGAGATGACTCTGTTGATTAAAACTCTTTCCACACTCTGCACAGCGATATGGTTTCTCTCCAGTGTGAACGCGTTGGTGACGTTGAAGCTCACTCTGTCGATTAAAACTTTTTCCACAATCTGTACAGAGATGTGGCTTTTCTCCCGTGTGAATGCGCTGGTGATGTTGGAGGTCACTCGGTTGAATAAACATTTTCCCACACTCGGTACAGTGATATGGTTTCACTCCCGTGTGGATTCGCTGGTGAATTTGGAGATTACTGTGTTGACTAAAATTCTTTCCACACTCTGTACAGTAAAATGGTTTCACCTGCAGGTGAACGAGCAGGTGACGCCGAAGATTACTCTGCTGACTAAAACGCTTTCCACACTCAGTACATTGAAATGGTTTCACCTGCAAGTGAACGAGCCGGTGACGATGAAGGTTCCTCTGCTGATTAAAACTCTTTCCACACTCCGTACATTGATGCATTTTCTCTCTCATGTGAATGCACTGGTGGGTTAAGAGATCACTCTGTTGACTAAAACACTTCTCATATTCAGAACTGACGTTACTCTTTGTAAAATGATATGTTGGGAAATACAAGAGC
Source organism: Rhabdalestes septentrionalis (assembly GCA_037832545.1). Taxonomy (NCBI): domain Eukaryota; kingdom Metazoa; phylum Chordata; class Actinopteri; order Characiformes; family Alestidae; genus Rhabdalestes; species Rhabdalestes septentrionalis. Next base: position 9,753 of record JBBMFX010054908.1, read on the forward strand.
TTCTTCTGGATGCAATGTCCTCATTAGTCACATCCTGACATCAGCAGCGAGGTGTATTAATCTCGACGGCATCTACTGATGTGTTTCTGAAAGTAAATTTAAGCTGGACAGCAAGACAGCTAGAGCAAAATCCTTGAACCAGGATGTGATTTATTTTCTGTAGAAGAAAAAGAAAGACTTTATTCAAAACATAATAAAATGCATGAAAATCATAATGTTCAGTTTGTGTCCAATGAAATAAAACAGGACTTTAGGTAGAATCTAATGCTTAATAATTCCTGTTATTATAGATCTACAGGAGTGTTTAATGATTTGTGAGCTCTTTAGAACATGTGTGCATAAATTAGTAAATAAGAATATCCTATATAAAAATATTACACAAAAAATGCATACTTGTGTATTGAGGAAACCTATACAATGTGACATCAGTAAGGAGCAAAAGTATGGAAATCTTACTTTTCAAGATTCAAAGCATTTGTCATATGTACAGGTGATAATGCATTTTCCTTTGCAATGAAATTTGTCCTTTGATGTCCACAAACGAGCTTAGGTTAAGAGTTTTATATCAAATTATAATTAAAACAATAGAACAAAGAAATAAAAACAAGTAAGACTTGTGTGATGTGCAGATATAGATAAATATTAACTGTGCATTTGCAAAAGGAAAGAAATGTGCAAAGGAGCTTAAAGGTAGAGGGAGGGGATTTGCAAAATGAGCTTAATGTGTTATGGGTGTTTCCAGAAATATTAGTGTTGCATTGCAGGTGTGAGCAGTGAATAATCATTATATGTTTTGCTGAATTTCTGGAAACACCCATAAATTGAATCCATGTACTGAAACACATAACTAGTCTTTGCCCAGCTGTAATCCCTGCCCTATATGGTATGTTTTATTTTACACTTCCATTCATTTATCACAATGATAGACTCATTTTACCTTATCTTAAACCTTATATATCAATAACTAATTTTGCTGTTCTTTCACAAAAAAGAAAATAATCCTGATAATTTTACTGCATTATTGTTTGTTCATATTTATTCTAAGTTTGTATTTACTGTAGGACAGACACTAACCATATGCTGAACAAAATTGCTTTAAAATATTGAGTAGGAGCCTAAGATTTAGCACTGGTCTGTTCTCACATTCTCTCTCTCTCTCTCTCTCTCTCTCTCTCTCTCTCTCACACACACACACACACACACGCACGCACGCACGCACGCACGCACGCACGCACGCACACACACACACACACACACTCACTCACTCACTCACTCACTCACTCACTCACACGTCAAGTGATCATGTGGCT
>JBBMFX010054928.1:0-11061 GCA_037832545.1 Rhabdalestes septentrionalis
AGCACAAATGATCGCAATGAGTGACCTGCCATTCGCCTCAGTATAGTATATAGAAGTATCGGATCGGGACTCGGTATTGGTAGATACTTAAAATCAAATGACTTGGACTCGGAGTCAAGGGCAAAAAAACCTGATCGGAACATCCCTAACTAAAATGCAGTCAGTTTTCAAATCTGCATCAGGCTCTTCCAGATCTCAAAACACATTACAGAGAATTATTCTTTCAACTATTGAACGCTGACAATACAAATTTCATTCAACTTGCTCTTCTAATAAACCACCTTTAATTTAAATTATAATGGTTTAATACATTCAATAGTTGACATATAACATGCAATTTCTTCATGTTTAAACAGCTGTTTAAAATGTTTTTGTATTATTGTGTGAATTTAAACAGTTCTGTTCAGAGATAATATATTTTTCTTGTTTTTTGAACTGTTGTCTGTACAGATTATGCTCTTGGGCCATTAAATTAAACATTTTTGGATGAAATCTGATTAAAATAAATTTTTTTTTATGAAAACAATTAATATTTAAGGGAGTCTAGTGCCTTAAATGGAATGTTCTGGTGCGTGTTGAACTTGCGGTGGAGCTTCAGAAGCATACATTTGATTGTGGCTATGGACTTTGAGGGGATCTTTTTTTTCTATAACAAACTTGTGAATGTGAATGTGAAAAATGTGAATGCCCTGCAGAGGCAAATTTACAGAAATATTTGAATTGCAGTTGTGCAACTGTTCTTAAAGTGAACAATGCTGTTAAAAAACCTCCTTATTTGTTTAAAGTGTTTGAAAGCCAAATGTAATTGCACTTTTGTTTAGATAACAGTCCTTTAAAAATAAAAGTTTGTAATACACTACTTTTGAATAATTGAATTTTGGGTAAAACACCGTGCAGCATGAATATATAGGTGTACTTTTAATTCATTCCCCCTTTTTACCACAGTTGCTGTCGATCTGTCATAGTGCTGCTGTTGTGTTTTGTATTGCACCTGTGGTTCAGAAGGATTATATTTTGTCTCACTGTTTATTAATATATATGTCGGGGATGAGAATAAATCTCTACTTCATTTGGCTTGACTACCAATCTTCTGATTTAAACCAAAATTCAAATGTTAACATTTCTTTTCGGATAATAATATGATATTTTATGTTCAGTGACCACCAACTTCTCAGATCCAGAATAATTGATAGTTTTTTCCAGGTGTGTGTGTTTTCTGTGTTCATATTTATATTTGAGTTATTGAGGAAACACTGACAGAGTACATGTGGGGAAAACTGTATTTACCTAACTATCCCCAAACATTATTGATGTACATCTAAATATATATGTGTGGGATTTTTAACAAACACAACTGAATTTATTACATCTTCATTGCAATTTAATATATCATTAATGTTGCTGGAACTTTTCTGTCATGGCTGTTTTTTAAGAAAATTCCCAAAGTCTGTAAAAATATAAACCATTACAATATATAATACCATATGCTACACCCTGTAATATTTAAATAATATATGCTAAATAAACAGTATTTGCTATAAACAATATACTATTTAAATTCTCTATGCAATATAAACAATAGGCTACACAAACAATATATACTATAGGAACAAATCACTACTTGAACACTAAAACCTAGTGCTGAATAGACATCATGACTACATAATATATAAACACTATAAACCATATAAATACTATGGATAATAGAAACAGCATGGTGTCTATAAACTATTTAAATACTATATGCTAAATATACCATATAAACAAAATATACTATATAAACACAAAATATAAACACTATATGTTATATAAACACCATATATTACACTATGTTATATAAATAATATGCTGCGAATTAATTACGATAATAATAATAATCATTAAAATATCTCAACTAAATATGTACATTTAAATATTTAAAACTAATTACTTAACAAAAACAAAATATGGTTCAGTCCTGAATTTTTTTCACCTGCTGAACCAAAAGATTACCAGAAATAGAATCATTGATATTTTTAAAATATTTTGAATAACAATAGTGTAATAGGATTGTTTACTGTTACCATTTACATCTTTAAAAATGTGGTAATTTTTAAAAAGGTTTTCATATTGTCTAATTTGCTATTTACATTTTTTATGTTGGTTACTGCCTGCTTTCTTCCCTCATTAGGCCTTACCTTTTGCCAGGCCGCAGTTGTAAATAATAAATCTGTTCTTAATCTTTTTTGCCTGGTTAAGTGAAGGTATAATAAAATATAATAAACTAAACTGTTGTGTGTGCAGGTGGAGGACTCTGTCCTGTACTCCACAGTGAACATCATCACGCCACAGGACAAGATAAACAACAAAGCTGAGGTGAGGGACTGACTCATTTAGAATATAGATTTTTTTGCTAAATCATTATTAAATAGGACTCTTTAATTGTTAAGTGTTACTGTACTGTGTACACTCAGTGGGTCTCTGACTCCAAGAATTTCATTACAGGTAATAAGTTTCTATAGTTTTCTGACTATGACAGTAAGTGTGAAGCCTTTTTATCCTTTACCGATCATCTGATTTAAATTAATATTTTTAAACACTATTTGCTAAATAACTATTTGGTGAATATTTAAGCTTAACTTTTCAGATCAAGTTTAGATAATGATTTGATCACTCTATGACTAACACATAGTTAGACCCAGTTATTTTAAATAATGTTTTATAGTTGAGGGCATGTATGAAATGAAATGAAATATAATTTTGTCTTTCATTCCATTCTGGTGCAAAATAGTTAGTTGTTAATTTTGTCAGCTGTGTGTAAATGTTTTGTTCATTTTTAAATGTGAGTTGTCAGTTTTATACAGAAGAACAATAGATTATACTTTGTGCATAAATTGCATTTTGTTCCAAAATATTCCTTTAATTGTTTTTTTTTTAAATATCTGAATTTATTTTATACTTATCTATTGCAGTACATTACATGAATATTATAGCTGAAATGCCATGACTGGTTTAATGTCTGATGAAACTTTAACCTTTCTATTTTCTGTAGTCACATAAAATATTATTAAATCAGAATTAGAATAAAAAAATATATATGACAAAACTATACTCTCTATATATATCATATACAATATGTGATCAATACATACACATAAACATTTTTTGCAATATAAACACTATATAATATATGTACATTATAAACCATATGAATTCTACATCCGACATATACAATGGGCGCTCTATAAACACTATACTGTATAAAGACTTGATAGTATATAAATATTAAACTATATAAATATTACATAATATATATAAACACTATATCCTGTATAATTATATTCTATGTGCTATGCAAAAACTATACCATACAAACACTATACATACCTTTAATATAACATGTTATATAAATAATACATTGTAGTCAGAAGTGAAGTTGATTTAAATATAAATAAATAAATAAATAAATAAATAAATAAGCAAGTACTTAAGTAAATAAATGCATACAAGAATAAATTAATAATAAACAAGTAAGTAAATAAGTAAATAAATAAATAAATAAATACATACAATACATGGTCAGTGCTGAATTTCTTCTTCCCTCTGAACCAACTGATAACAACAAGTAGAATTATTAAGTATTTTCTATGTTTTTAATATAATAATCCAGTAATAACTGTGTTAATTCTGATCTAAACTGTGATAAGTGTGTGCAGGTGGAGGACTCTGAGACTGTTCTGTACTCCTCCCTGAACATCATCTCACCGCAGGACAAGAAGGACAAAGCTGAGGAGAGGGTCTGTCTCATTTTCACCCCTGACTATATAAAACCAGTAAAGTAACCATAGAACCACTGAGGAATGTTACTAGGTTTATTTGAACTAAAACAGTCATATTCTAGTTTAATGATTTGCGTATAGTTGCATCATATTTAAAAAATTTTTTTTTTCAGGTCTGTCCTCAATCTGAACCAGAGTCAACCTCAAACACAGAGGTTGTATATTCACATGTTCCGAAAAAAAGAGTCAGAAAAACACAGTGATCCTGGTCTCTAACCCGAACCCTGATCTTAAACTCTGATCCTAACTCCTAAACCCTAAACCTGATCCCGACCACTGAACCTGATACTAAGCCTGGTCCTAACCCCTACCCTGAATCAAATACATATAAAATATATAAATGAAATGACTGTAAAGTTTATGTTTGTTAGGAATTTCTGGGAATTACATTTTTATTAGTATTGTTTTAATTTAACATTTATAAATAGTTTGTTGAATAAATACTGAAAGTGGATGCGGTGAAGTCTATTTTTTCTGAGAATCAGTTTGATGACACTACTTGGACAGAGACATCTAGAATGTGAAAACATGACCGGCTCCAAAGCTGCACAAAAATCCAAATTTAGATCTTGTTATTGATTAGTGATTTATAACAGATTGGTGATTTCTGCATCAACAGTCATGATACATTTTCACAACCTCTCGTTATCCCATAGAATTAAACTGACTTCATTAATGTTTAATTATGTTTTTTTCAAAATGTGTAAATGTAAATGACCCCAGTTCTGCCCGGCTGCCCCGTGTTGTGCCCCATTCAGACGGTGTTCCACACTGAAACACTCCTTATAACTTAAATGTAGATTTTAATTCAGATTTTATTTAGACTTATTTTATTTTATATTGTTCTTGTGTCACTCTGTGTTTGTGGGTGGGGCTAAACTGCTATTGGCTGAATAGGTGGATGTATGTAAACAAATTCACGATTGTGACATCACAAACATGGTGATTTCAGTGTGGGATGTTTTTTGCAGCTTGGTTTTGTTGTAAAACCTGAACAAGCTTTAAAGTGTCTTTATCATGCAAAAGCTAATTCTGAATATTAGACCATGTGAATGTTTCTTTACTGTTAACTGCATTACTGGAAATAAAATTGGCCATTGGTCATATTCTTGTATTTTCTGATTAACTAAATACAGTTTGTTGACCTAGATATAATTAAGGGTAAACAAAAGCCCTGTTTTAGTTCACATTACTCATTTGTTCATTATGCAATATGCAAGATTTGAGTCTGACACTTCACGCCTGTCAGATACTCATATCTCCAAAAAAGAAATTTTGTAGGAAATGTTTTTTCTTAGTCAGCTCATTGGGGGTGGGGATATTTCCACAGTGCCACAGTGCCATCAAAGACAGCTTGGCCGTACTAAAGGCCCTTTTGTCTGTACTGATTTTCCAGGGTATCTCAGCTCAATTACGGTGTTTCTGATTTAATACTCTCCCACAGGCCAAAACTACACTGCTCAAAAAATAAAGGGAACTCTTTAACAACACAATGTAACTCCAAGTCAATCAAAATTCTGTGAAGTCAAACTGTCCAATTAGGAAGCAACACTGTTTGACAAATCATTTCAAATGCTGTTGTGCAAATAGAATAGACAACAGGTGGAAATTAGAGGCAATTAGCAAGACATCCCCAATAAAGGAGTGATTCTGCAGGTGGTGACCATGCACCACTTCTCAGTTCCTTTGCTTTCTGGCTGATGTTTTGGTCATTTTAGAATACTGGCAGTGCTTTCACTTAAGTGGTAGCATGAGACGGAGTCTACAACCCACACAAGTGGCTCAGGTAGTGCAAGTCATCCAGGTTGGCAAATCAATGTGAGCTGTAGCAAGAAGTTTTGCTGTGTCTGTCAGCGGAGTTTCCAGAGCATGGAGGCACTACCAGGAGAGAGGTCAGGATATCAGGAGACGTGGAGGAGGCTGTAGGAGGGCAACAACCCAGCAGCACTTGCACAAATGTGCATGTGTCTGATCAAACAGTCAGAACAGACTCCATGAGGGTGGTATGAAGGCCCGACATCCACAGGTGCTGTGGAGTACGTTCTGCTGCCTACAACATCCTCCGGCATGACTGCTTTGGCAGTGGGTCAGCACAGCCCTCCCTTTGCTCGCCAGAGGTAGCCTGCCTTTAGGTACCAATATGAGATCCTCAGACCCCATGTGAGACAATTTGCTGGTGCAGTTGACCCTGGATTCCTCATAATGCAAGACAATTTCAGACCTGATGTGGCTGGAGTGTTTCAGCAGTCCCTGCAAGACGAAGGCATTGATGCTATGGACTGGCCCGCCCATTTCCTGACCTGAATCCAATTGATCTGGAACATCATGTCTCGCTCCATCCACCAATGCCATGTTACACCACAGACTGTCCAGGAGGTGGCGGATGCTTTAGTCCAGGTCTGGGAGGAGATCCCTCAGGAGACCATGCGCCACCTCATGCTCAGGCGTTATAGGGAGGCCATACAGGCATGTGGAGGCCACACACACTACTGAACCTCATTTTGACTTGTTTTAAGGACATTGCATCAAAGCTGGGTCAGTATGTAGTGTGTTTTTCCACTTAAATTTTGAGTGTGACTCCAGATCCAGACCTCCATGGGTTGATAAATTTTATATTCATTGATCATTTTTGTGTGATTTTCTTGTCAGCACATTCAACTATGTACAGAACAAAGTATTTAATAAAAATATTTAATTCATCCAAACCTAGGATGTTTTTTGTGTTCCCTTTATGTTTTTGAGCAGTGTACTACAATGGTGTCGAATGAGCAGAAAGTTTTCTTCTCAGAGCTTCTTTTTGTTGTTGTGGCCTTTTTTCTAGTCGTGTTTAAGCCATGTCATGATAATCTAACCAGCTAACTTGTTAATGATGTCCTGGTACACATTTCTCACAGCATTAAAATGAATTTGTCATACTTATAGAATACTCCTACTGAAATGTATCTTGATTGACAGCAAAGTTGTTAGATTGCATCACCCTTGTTGTTCATTTGTGCAGACAGCAAAAAGCAAATGGCCTCTTTCCATGTCATGATGGCAGGCCAATCAGAAAGCAGTGATGCAGTCAGCTACGGGTCACTCCATATGTAATGGACGAACAGTTGTTCACAGTTCAGCAGGGTTTCTTGTGCGAACAGAGGTCTACCAACCCACAAAGCTGGCAAGACACTTAAACTAATCCTTTTTAGAAACTGGGCAGCTAGTTGCAAAATAATCATGCCTCTGTTGATCTCAAACTTTTACATCATTAATTTCACTATCTTTCCCCTAGAACAGTCCCTGTTTTTTTATGGCAGGTCCAATCCAGCAGCAACCGCTCTACCAATCTCTTTTCATCAGTGGTACCCTCTGCAGTGCCCCTCTCAGCAGGTTTTCCTCACTGGAGATCAATAATTAGTGTTCTACACTAAGATTGTGTAAAGTGACCATTTTTCATATATGAACACACTACAGCACACAGCGTGAACTGAATGAAATTCTTCCTCTTTATTTAATCCATTTACCAAGTAAAGCAGTGGCAGCCGGGCACACAGCACCCGGGGAGAGGGCAGAGCAAGGGGACTGTAATTTACTCGAGGGTGCCACAGTGGTGCCATTAGCAATCCTGGGATTCAAAGCTATGACGTATCTGTCACAGGGTGAAATGCCAGGCCGGCAGCTGCTTGGATAGTCGGTGACCACTGTCCATCAAACAAACTTGCTCCAGCCTTACTCCCCCTTATCTGGCAGAGACCATTGGAAAGCTGAGCCCTGATCTCAGAACTGCTGAGAGAAAAAAATCTCAAGTCCATGGACCCAGCTGAGCTTGAATAAGTCAGTGAGTGGGTGAAGTATTGGTGTAAATGTTGACACACTATAGTTATTTATATACGTGCGTCTGTGTATATGCATAGTGTCGTTGTTGTTGGGCAGGGTTGTATCAAGCTTTCCAAAATTGGGGGTGTTCTGGGATGGGGAAGCCAAGTTATAAATTCAATTTAATCAATTTAATACAGTATATTCTGACAAAAGTGGGGTGGGTAGAGGGGTGGGGGGTTTGAATAGCGGTTAAACAAAAGGGACTTTTATGAAGGGACTCTAGTAATTGGTTAAACCAAGGAGCGCGTGTCAGCATCAGCCAATCAGAGGCAGAGACAGCAATACGTCCAAAGCGAGGGCAGGCGACTAGTCGAGTACTCTCAGAGGCCGTCCACTAGTGCCTTTAGAGTCAACTAATCAACTAGTCGACTTTTGTGTTAATGCCCTAATATATAGTAACCCCTATTTTCACCCAGATCAGCAGTCGTGTTTTCAGTCCACCTCCCACCCAGTACTGCTGACTGTGATGTATGGGTCTCATGCACCATGCGGCGTTTACCAAGGCAACCAGCCACCTGAACTGAATGAAGCTCCTGCTCAATGCCGCCCCAAACATAAACAACCAGCATGAGTACCAGGGGGTGTGGCTCACGAGGTACTCAGAGGCAGGAGGTTTGAAAGTAGCCAAATTTGAACCTTATTTATCCTTGCTGCTGATTGGCTGCTGCCCTGTGATACTGCAGTCCAGAATTTCCCCCGAGGAACATCTTGAGTGTTCTTGTCATGGTTAGGGTTAACTGAAATGAAAAGGAAAGGGGGCGGATGCCAAAGGTTCATGGACAAACGTTTAATCAGGACAGCACCAATATAACAAAACACAATACACAGTCTAACAGAGACCAGGGATACATAACTAAACCAGACACAGAAACACACAGACTGACACCAGGGAATACAGACGGGGGACCCGTGCTCCTCAAATGAACAACAAAACTGAAAACAGAAGCCCCGGCTTAAGAACACCCAGATGGCCGGGTCAAACCGGACGAGGACAAGGGAAGCTGGACACGCAGACCAGGTCCGGGGAAAACCAGGAGGAACACGGGTGTGGACAGGGAACAAACAGAACAGGGTGACACAACACACAGGGCCCAGAAACATACATAAATATACAAGGCTCATGCTCCTCAAACAAACAACAAAAATAATACAGAAAGCACTGGCTCCACTCAGCAGAGTGTACGGGAACACGTGGCTTTGGGCAAGGGGGGCCAGGACAGGCACAGAGATCAGGGAAAAAGAAACACGAGCCTTCAAAACAAAGACAGAACCAAGAATGAGAAACAAGACACGGACACTTGCAACAGGGATCAAGGACAACGGGACCGGGAATTAACCGAATAGGAACGAGAATACACTAAACAGGGAACATGACAGAAGACACACACAGACAGGAATGTCACAATCATGAGGTCTGAACTCCTAGACAAAAACACAGACAAACCTGCACCAGGAACCAGGACTCGGGACAGGGCTGACAGGAACACAGCTGACGGGAAAAACGAGGGAAAGAGAAGCACCACAATCCTGGGCTCCACCGTCCTGGATTCCCCAAACTGAAGCTCCACCGTCTGAGGTTCCACCACTCTGGGCTCCACCATCCGACGTCGCGGACGGGAACCTCAAGGGAACAGGGACCACAGAGACGGGAGCCGAAAAGGACCGGGGACATACGGACAGGGACGGAGAGAACAGGGACACAGAACCCGGCTCTCATCACAGACCACGCACTCCTAGAATAAACTCACGGTCATGCTGGCCTCAGAGAAGCAGAGAACATATAGAGAGGGGAAACAGGAACAGGGGAAACACACACTACAATTCGAGACGGGACTGGGACATACAGGGGAATCCGTGCTTCTCGCTATCATCAACTGGGGACCAGGACACAGGTAGAACTACCCTCCAGGACTTTGGTGGCCCAACCTGGCCACCAGCTGCCCAGACGCCATTGCACCTGAAGCTCCACCGTCTGGGGTTCCACCTTCCCGGGCTCCACCGTCCGACGTCACGAACGGGAACCTCACACACAGGAACCCCAAAAACAGGGGCAAACCGGGGGGGGGGGCAACATAGGCAGGGGCGACAAACAAGAGAGAAACATAGAGTGGGAAAACGGGAGGAGAAGCATGGACCCGAGACAGACACACTGGATACAGACAGACAGGAAGTTCAGACCCATACAGACCGGAGTACTTACGTGCCAGGTGTCTGAGACTCGAGCTCCACACAAAAACACACAGAGGCCAGGGGCCAGGAATCAGAAAGAGGGACAGGGGACATAAACTAGCAATAGGGGAAGAGGGGGAGCCCTCGTCGAGACTCCGCGTTCCCCACAAACGGCGAGGAAACCGCGTGCCTCAGACACGGAGAGAGTCCCCCATGACTTCCTCACCTGAAGTCAAAGGTGCATGCTTTTCCTCGGAAATGCCCGGGAGAGACTTCTCCGTTGAGGCTATAACCCCTAGTCATGAGGACTCGAGGTTCTTCCTCGGGGAAAACGCCGGAGAGGAGGGTTACTCCTCCGGCCACCGAGGGACTGGTGTTCAACCCCGAGTCAGGAGGACTTGAGGTTCTTCCTCGGAAACACAGAGGAGGCATTGTCACTCCTCGGGCCACAGGATCCAGGGACAAGAAAACCAGACAGGACCACACAAACACCAATATGCAACAAATGAAGAGATCGCTGAGGCTTAAATAACACAGACCAACAAGGCACAGGTGAGACCGGGGGAAACAAGGGACAGGTAACAGGACTTAACGGGGAGTGGCACAAACTGAGGAGACACACTAGGTAGAGAGAGAGGGAGCCTACATAGGGAGGACAGAAATAAAGGGACACACGGACCGAAAAGGGGAAAAAAAGGAAAAGGAAAGAACCAGACACGGACGGGACGGTGCAGCCGTCACAGTTCTCCTGTTTTTCACATTGTTCTTCTTAAAGTCCTGTGTTTATACTACGGTGGATTAAATTAATGTATTACTGTATTTACCGGCTAATATCAAAAGAAACGCCTGTGCATTTACTACAGTCCAGTCTATACTGGAGTAATGTCAATATTTATATTCTAGTGTAAACTGTACAGTACAAATGTGTTTACCTTTACATTGTCTTTATGGCCAAAGTGTTGCTACTTAGTGTCCATTTGATGAACAATAAAGTGAATCTTTCCTTATTTAGTGTAATGATAAGCTGGAAATCAGGAAAGCTGTTTTTTTTTTACATTATACAGATCCTTTGAAGTAAATAAATATTTAATGGATGTTAATCCGTTAATGAGAGGAAGAGGAATACAACCAGCAATGGAATCTCTCTCTCTCTCTCTCTCTCTCTCACACACACACACACACACACACACACACACACACACACACACACACACAC
>JBBMFX010054948.1:0-11061 GCA_037832545.1 Rhabdalestes septentrionalis
TATATGAGGTCGACCGATATTGAATTTTACCGATACCGATGGCTAGGTTGGTCCGTACTTGCAGATAAACGATTAATTAAGAGATAGATTTTAAAAGGGCTACTGGATTTATTTCAAAACTAAATAAAAACACAACACTCCATGTAAAATATTACTGAACTTTATTACAAAAAAAGAAACAAAAAAAACAGTACTGAATCATGAAAATGTGCAATATGAAATAAATTAAAGACATGCTTTCAAACTGAAACAAAAACTTACCCCAGAAAAACTATCGGTGTGGATTTTTGCCGATAACCGATAGTTTCGGTAATCAATAGTTCGGTCGACCTCTAATATATATATGTATACATATGTATGTACAAAAACGCACATATTAATATACATATATAGTTTATGTAAACTTATGTACACACAAATAATACATTGTTATGTTTAATGAATAATAATTCATTTCTCAATCGTTAGGCTACTGTAAAATCAACAGTAGATCATGAAATCCTCAAAGACCACACCCCAAGACCCCCTCAAAGACCACACACACGCCCAACACGGACTATTCACACTCCTGCCCTCAGGACGTTGGTTCAGAAGTGTGAGATCTAGAACCTCCCGACTCAAAAACTCCTTCTTTCCCACTGCCATCAGACTCCTGAACTACCTCATACTGTTCTTTTGCACATTAGGTCACTTTGAATATTAATATTATTGTATATTATATTATTTGTATATTAAGCTCCTTTGCACATCAATCTACTTCATAAGTAAGCACATTCCTTCACTGTAATCGCACAATTGATATTTGTTTCACATCTGCACACACTTAGTCTTTACTTATCCTTGATTTTATTTATTTATTTTTCTTAAAATATTTCTTTTTAATATTTATATATTTTTAATGTTAGTCTTTAATCTTTAATTTGATCTTACTTTTACTTATTTACTTTTAACTCTGTATTTGTTTGTGGATGGCAAAAAAGAATTTCATTGCACAGAGAAATGCAAATTTTTTTTGTGACACGACAATAAACGCTTTGAATCTTGAATGAAAAAAACGATTCAATTAAAAATGAAATTACGAATCAGTATTGGGACAGGCAATTATCCGACGAGGGCAGTCTGTGCTCCAGAAGGCCTGGGACAGCAGTGTTAGGTGTAAATGTCCTGATGTGACCCATGTAAGCCTCTATTATGACCTTTCTGTTCGGTGGTGCCGCACTTCAGAGCCGTTCCGTGTGAATCCCTGGTTCTTCCTTCTGACGCCTGGCTCTTTCCCGAAGCTGTGCGTTTTCTTGGCCTCCACATATAGAGAGTATAAACTGAACAATGGATGTCACGGTGGGGGCGGTGGGGGCGGGGGGGGCGAGGGGGGGGGGTGTTATGGTGCGTGAAAGAAAGAGTGACATTCCCTGTAATCACGTTAGCATCATCATCCACTCCACTCGGCCTCAAGTGTCACTCCAGCTCCGGCGAGAGAGCAGCCCTGAGAGAGAAAGGCCTTTTCATATGACCTCGGAATGCAGCTGGGGGGAGATTTCTAATCACATCTCGATGCTTATCTCCTTCTATTAGCCCGCGTCCTTCCTTTATTGTTTGTCACATGGTGCTAAATGCTCCTTTCAGAAGGGGACCTCTCGCTCTCTGGGGTTAAAGGTACTGGTGGAGAGTCGCCGCGACTCTGTAGGTAAACAGAACAGACTGATGGAGGGATGTCACGCTCATGGAACAGAAATGTATAGTCTTATTGTCTGTAGTATATTATAGCAATATATCACTGGGACTTGTTTAGCCTCAATTGACTCATTAGGACTGATTAGGCAGCCAAGGGAGGACGGGTCTGGTAATGATACTGATATAGCACTTTAAAACAATAAGGAACTGAAACAAGAGTTACTTAATTACAGGAGAAGGTCATCAGTGCAGTGACCGTTTAGCTACATACAACACATTTAACACATGTAACTCATTCAACACATTTAACACATTTAACGCATTCAACACATTTAACACGTTTAACGCATTTGACCATTTAACACATTTAACACATTTACCCCTTTAAAGTAATTTAACTCAATTAACATATTTAACACATTTAACTCGTTTAACACATTTCACTCATTTAACATATTTCACTCATTTAACTAGTTTAACACATTTAACATATTTAACCCATTTTACTCATTTAACCCATTTAACTCATTTAACTCATTTAACACATTTAACCCATTTAATGCATTTGACCATTTAACACATTTAACTCATTTAACCCATTTAACCCATTTAACCCATTTAACACATTTAACACATTTAACACATTTACCAATTTTAAGTAATTTAACTCAGTTAACATTTAACACATATAACTGGTTTAATCCATTTAACTCATTTAACACATTTAACCCATTGAACGCATTTGACCCATTTAACACATTTAACCCATTTAAGTATTTTAACTCAATTAACTCATTTAACACATTTAACACATTTGACCATTTAACACATTTAACTCATTTAACCCATTTAACACATTTACCACTTTTAAGTAATTTAACTCAAATAACATTTAACACATTTAACTCGTTTAACCCATTTAACTCCTTTAACAAATTTAACATATTTAACTCATTTAAATAATTTAACTAATTTAACTAATTTAACTCATTTAACACATTTCAGTAATTTAACTCAATTAACTAATTTAACACATTTAACACATTTTACCCATTTAATGCATTTGACCCATTTAACTCGTTTAACCCATTTAACCCATTTAACGCATTTGACCATTTAACACATTTAACTAATTTAACCCATTTAACACAATTAATGCATTTGACCATTTAATACATTTAACTCATTTAACACATTTAACTCATTTAACACATTTAACCCTTTTAACACATTTACCTAATTTAACCCATTTAACCCATTTAACACATTTAACCCATTTAACCCATTTAACCCATTTAACTCGTTTAACTTATTTAACACATTTAGCACATTTAACGCATCTAACACGTTTAACATATTTAAGTAATTTAACTCAATTAACTCTTTTAACACATTTAACTCATTTAGCCCATTTAACCCATTTAACACATCAAACACATTTAACCCATTTAACACGTTTAAGTCATTTAACACATTTAAGTAATTGATCTCAATTAACACACTTAACTCATTTAAATCCTTTAACACACTTAACACATTTAACACATTTAACTTATTTAACCCATTTAACACATTTAAATCATTTAACTCGGGAACCCAGGGCCCGGGGAGCAGCGTTTGGAACATTGTGTGAGGATGGTACCTTACTCAAGGAGACCTCAGTGGTTCTGGGATTCAAACCCACAACCTCCCTATTCACCACTAGACCACCAGCATATGGATATTATTGTTGTGTACCGACCCAAGTCCTCATAGGAAGGAGGATAAAAGCAGCAGTATGTGATGAAAACAACAGGTTTCAGGCTGTTGAGCAACTTCGGGCCGCATGGAGCTGTGCGGTGCTGGGACATGGTGCAAGTGCGGATGGAAGAAAGGACTAAGGATCAGACACTTCTGGTTGGAAATGTGAAAAACTTTCCGGTCAGAATCGGAAAACTTCACTGATCCTGGAGCAAATTTATGACAGAGACACAAATACACTTAGACAATGTAAAATAGGATAAAATCAAATGAAAACTCTCCAGCTGATACTCTGAAATGTATACTATACTGCACAAAACTCTGTGGTCGGAAAGAGAGGTAGATATAAACTGATATATGAATAAAATTAGGTCGTTTGCCAGTGGCACTGATAGCGGTTTGGAGTTGTTCTCTGAGTCTCTTGCTGCAGATAATAGTGATGAAACTGATAAAACTGGTGCACAACAGAAACTCATTTATTCATTTTCTGTAACTGCTTAATCCTTACTAGGGTCTGTCCCGGGGTCTTCTTGCATGAGGCCGGGACTCAACAAACACACACACAAACACACATGACCAGGACCCGAATTCAAACCCCCAACCCTGGAGGCAACAGTGCTACCCACTGCTCCACCGTGGGGCCTCACATGCTAAACTATTGCACATAATAATAAAGATATTGAATATTTTGATAACGTTTTAGCAAACCTTCTGAAAATATAAAAAAAGAAGAAAGTACACTCTCCCCACTCAACGCTCAGGGAAAGTACACCCCCCACATGCTTAAAATCTCATGCAAAGGTTTGGGTAAAGTTGGCAGCCCCGCGAACATGTTGGTCTGGATACTGTGTTTTCTGCTTTTTCCACACGTGTTAAGGGTCCCAATACTTTTGTCCATCTAGTGTATTTCTCATGCTTTCTCCCTCCTTTCCTTCCTTCAGCCTGGTCCACATACAGGCTAGGACCACTGTCAACGACTAAAGGGATGGAAGGAAAGAAAGTACCTTAAACTGGTGTTAAGAACATGAATTCTAATGTCAAATCCAGAAGTTAAAGGCATAGGTTAAGCATGATAAGGGGAGGCGTGGCCAGCAACAGCTTTTTAAAAAGGGACAGAGCCTGAAATGGCTCATTTTGAAATGGAAACTGAAACAGTGAAGAATAGAATTGGAGTCTCTTTTTGTTAGTGACTTTGTGTAAATATATTCATGAACATGTTTTGTAGCCCATTTACCTTTTAAAACTTGTTTTGCATAATAGGTCCTCTTTAAATTTAAAAGGGCAACACTGGCTTGGTGTCCCTAAAATCATCTTGAGCAGTTTACAGTCACACAGTTTCACTTCTCAGGCAAAACCAGGATCAGAATAGGTTTTGCTGTGAGTATTTCACATTGGGACACTTTCTGACCTGATCCATCCACTGATATGATGAAAATCTTAAAGTATAAATTAATTGTGAAGAATTTTTTCTGATCTTAGAGAACTGCTGGGATTGCTTCACACATTTCCACTCAAGTCTATCAGCTGTGAGACGTTTGTTCAGTGAATCACCACAAGAGGGCGCTAACACAACACTGAAACGGAGAGAGGCGTTTTATCACTGTCTCACAATCAGAAATATTTTGACCTTCCTGATCCTCTCAGATATAGCTCAGATATGATTTTATATCTATGTGGGTGGTTGACATATTTTCCTGAAAAAAGTTTTTTTTATCTCAAATGTACCTCATGGAAATAATTTGGTGATAATTTACTAGCTCTTATATCTCCAAATGTATAGATTTTCTTACAGAGTTCATCGTGAAATTTATATTTATTCACAATTTTATTGCCATAGTGATGAAAATTTTCATACGGTGTGACATGAATATTACTGAGTAACAAATATAATTTGATTATGTAAAACAATGCATCATGATTCTTTATCAATACTATATAAAATTATAGCATGTTTGTTTTGCAAATATGTTTCATTTTGCATTGTATTACTTTATCAACACTCCTAGACTGAAATTTACTCATAATCTTTCAATATACTTCAAATTAATTTAGGAAAATCTTGTTATAAAAGTACCAAAATGCTTGTAACATTTGGTGGCACTATTCCCTTTGTGTCACATTGAAGATGTTATGATTAATAACTAAAAAGTTCTAATTGTTTTCTAAATTCTGAATGTTACACCAAATTACCTGGTGTCACGCCATATGATGAATCACACCATACAAGAATCTGTAGCCAAAAAGCAGTTTTAGCTGCAATTAACAAACAACCAAACTGAGAGCACACTACTTAAGCCAGGGCTCTTGAGGCCACGCCCCCTGCATGCTTTGTAAATGTAAGCTAACTAGCAAATTTTTAATTGCAGAAGGTAGCTTAACATGGTGCTAGCTACTGCAAAATATAATGCTGTTTATTCTTAGATACCTTTAAATTAGTTTCCATCAGTTTAAAATTTTGTTCAACAGAAAAATGCCACAAACACAATCCAGTGTGTAGAAGCATTTCACACCAACTGAAGTTGATGGAAAGTCTTTCTTTATGTGCAGATATTATGCAAAGACATATGTGAGGAATGCCACAAAAATGGAGTAGCATATTGCAAAGTGCCCAAAATCCCCCCATAGCTCTTATAATCTCTCATTAGCTCCGGGTCCCTTTGCTTCATTTTACACTTTGCAAACTGACTTGTAATGTCAATGTTCATATTTTTGTTGGTCATTAAAAGAATTGATTGTTTCGTGAAAGCATTCATAAAGTTTTTTTTCCAAAAATCTTTTTGCAGAAATGTCTGCCTATGACAAAATAAAATGTTTATATATGTTGGTATATGATCCATATAGCCCATGTTTCTTTAAATAATCCAAAATGTCCAATTAATTCACATTAATTCCCATAAATCCCCCAAATTCCTGTGGAAAATTTCCAATTTTGAATATTTCCAAAATTCCAGTCTTTGCAAACCTAGTCTCCATACATACATAAACACATAAACATACATATATGAACACACATCTACACACACACACATACACATACATACATTTACACACATGTATGCCTGCTTGTGCACATGTATGTATGTTTATCTGTAGAGTTTTCTTTGAGCCAAGTTTTCCAAGTACAATGTACTTTTCAACTTGGGCTCAATATAACTACACATTGCACAAATATCATAAGCCTGCATCTCTATAAATCACTTAAATGCTTCCATTTATATAGCCCCGGCGTGAGTTACGTCCGATTACCCATGATGTCACACGGCCTGGTGCGTACGACAGCACCCCCCCGTCCAGGGTCGGCACCAGCCGAACCTGCATGGGAGGACACCCAAAGACGGTAGTCCCGGATGAGGGATGGGTCCAGGATGTGGCGGCTGGGGACCCAGGACCGTTCCTCCAGACCGTAGCCCTCCCAGTCCACGAGGTACTGGGTGCCACGGCCGCGGCATCGAGGGTCCAGGATCTGCCAGACCGTGTAGGCAGGGCCACTGTCAAGGATCCGAGGCGGGGGAGGAGACGGGCCCTGGGGAAACAGAGAAAAAAAAAACAGGTTTAAAACTGGACATGTGGAAAACCGGATGAATGCGGAGATGGGCAGGCAGCTGGACCTTGAAGGTGACCGGGTTGATGCATTGAATGATCTTGTAGGGTCTGATGAACTTGGGGGACAGTTTCTTTGATGGCGTGTGGAGGTTGATGTTCCAAGTGGAAAGGTAGACCCGGTCACCGACATGGAACATACGTCCCAGAGGGTGCCGACGGTGATGTTGTCATGTGTAGCGGCTATTGGCCCGCTGGATGGATTGGCGAGCCGCTGTCCTGGATGGATGGGACCGCAGCCTCCGGCTCCTGATGCTCGAACATCAGAGGCTGGTACCCGTAACACACCTCGAATGGGCTGAGTCCAGTGGCTGAGGATGTGAGGAGGTTATGCGACAATTCCGCCCAGACGAGGTAGTGCGCCCAGGAGCGCTGGCGATCTGCCACGAAACACCAGAGAAAGCGCTCCAGTTGTTGGTTGGTCTGCTCCTTCTGGCCATTCGTCTGAGGGTGGGACCCAGATGAGAGACTACTGGAGGTGTTGACCAGACGGCAGAAGGCTTTCCAGAACCGGGTGGTAAACTGGGGCCCTCTGTCCGAGATGATGTCCTTGGGGAACCTATGCAATTGGACAACGTGCTCGAGTTTCGCCGGTAGATTTGGCTGATGGTAATCCGGAGAGAGCCACCAGGTGCACGGCCTTGGAAAAACGGTCGACGATGGTGAGGATTGTGTTCTTTCCTTGAGACCTGTGATGAAACCCAGGGCGATGTGGCTCCAGGGTTGATGAGGGACAGGTAACGGCCGGAGTTCACCTGGAGCTGCGGTGTTGAGGGGTTTGGAGCGCACGCAGATGTCGCAGGCCTGGACGACGGACTGGGCGTCGAGGTTAATGGTCCTCCACCAAAAGGCCCGTTGTGAGAGGACGGCTCCTACGCCCACGTTGGAGGCGTCCATCTCAACAGCGAATGGTTTGGTCTGGTCTGGATGGAGGAGGATGACAGGAAATGAGGTAAAGCGGTGGCATAAATCATGGAATGCCTGAACCGCCACCACGGTGAGTCGGAATGGACCGGAGGTGTGTTTGGTGAGGGCAGTGAGAGGTGCTGCAGCCGTACTGAAGTCCCTGATAAATCGCCGATAGAAATTGGCGAACCCCAGAAAACTTTGCAGCTGCTTCAGCGTCTTGGGTAGAGGCCAAGAATGCACAGCCTCCAGCTTCTGAGGATCCATGGCCACACCTTGGGGAGAGATGACAAACCCCAGGAAAGTGGTGGAGTGCTGGTGAAACGCACACTTCTCCAACTTACAGTATAGCTGATGGGCCAGCAGCCTCTGCAGGACAGCCGGGACATGCTGGGTGTGCTCCTCTTCAGTCTTGGAGTAGATAAGGATGTCGTCTAGATATGCAAATCACCGCCGACCCGGCATGTCTCTGAGAACATCGTTGATGAGATTTTGGAAAGCCGCCGGGCTATTACACAGACCAAATGGGATGACCAAAGTTTTGTAGTGGCCGGTGGGGGTTATGAATGCCGTCTTCCACTTATCGCCCTCTCTGATGCGGACCAGGTTGTATGCATTCCTGAGGTCGAGTTTGGTATACACACTCACACCAGCGAGAGCGTCCAGGGTGGTGTTGGCGAGGGGGAGCAGATGACGGTTCTTTATCGTGACTTGGTTCAGTCCCCGGTAGTCGACACTCCGTCTTTCTTCTTGTCGAAGAAGAACCCAGCTGCAGCGGGAGGGGAGGAGGGTCGCAATGTACCGTTGCGTAAAAACGTACTCCTCCATGGCCTTCTGTTCCTCCTGTGAGAGGGAGTACAGACAGCCACGAGGGGGCATCGCACCCGGGAAGAGATCTATGGCCAAGTCGTATGGGCGATGAGATGGCAGTTGGACCGCTTGGCGGCGGCTGAAACCCCAGGCTAGATCCCGATAGGGAGCTGGGATGGATTCAAGGTCGACTCCGGGTCATTAGACTCCTCCGAGCACACCTCAGCCCTCGCCGTGGAGCATAGCTCATGACAGGTCGGGCCCCACGGCAGGATCTTTTCTTGGCTCCACGAAATCAGGGGATCGTGGAGCTTCAACCACGGATGACCGAGGATGATTGGGGGATCTTGGAGATAAGTGAGGAGAAACCGGATCTTTTCTGAGTGTTCGTCTATCTGGAGGTGCAGGAATTGAGTATGCCTCTTGATGGGGCTGTTGGATTGGGGCCGACCATCGACGGCGGTGATGCGTACGGGCTGAGTGAGCACCTCAGATCGGATCCTCAGCTGGGCAGCAAATCTCTGATCGATGAAATTTCCCGCTGTCCCCGAGTCGACGAAAGCAGTAGTCACAATCTGTCGGTGGCCCAGCCGGAGACCTACCTGGATGACGAGGCAGGAAACGGTAGGAAGACAGGAGGTGGCAGCTAGAGGACCAGGTGAGTTCCTCCTCCAATTCACCTGGTCTGTCCATTTCCCGGGCGGAGGGACAGGCGGCGCGATGGTGATCAGAGGAAGTGCAGTAGGCACAGAGACCCTCACAATACCGACGTTCCCTCTCCGCTGAGGTGAGGGAGGTGCGCCCTATCTGCATGGGTTTCCCGGCTCCAAGTGAGTGGGCTTCTGAGGTGGGTGGTGGGGTGGGTCGAGCCAAGGAGGCTGTCGCGGTCAAGGAGGTGGATGCGAGAGAGGAGGAGGTGTCGAAGAAGCGTGTACGGGGCGCGGGCTTCAGAAGGTTGGCCAGACGCTGGTCCAATCGGATGGCCAGCTGGATCACGCCCTCCAGGGTGGCGGGTAGCTCGTGTCCCGCGAGCTCCATCTTCATCCGTGCGGACAGCCCTTCATAGTATGCCGTGCGGAGGGGCGCGTCACTCCATGAGGTCTGTACAGCGAGGGTCCGGAATTCTGCGGTGTACTTACTGATCGCGCGCCCTCCCTGGCCCAGGTGATAGAGACGCGAATCCACCACCACCTCACTCTCAGGGTGTTGAAAGGCAGCTCTGAGCTGTTGAATAAACGCCTCATATGATTGGGCCACCGGACTGTTGGACCTCATAACTGCCATAGCCCACTCTGCTGCCTGGTAGGAGAGAAGAGAGGTGAGGAGAGCAATCCTGCTCCGGTCTGTAGGATGGCTGGAACTCAAACAAAAGAGAGAGGTGAGTTAAAAACACATCGCACTAGGTTGTGTTCACGTCCCATTTATCAGGTAGGGCAATTTTTGGGAGATTAGATTGTGAGGGAGGAGAGAGGGCAGCAGGTGCCATAGGAGCAGGTGGTTCTGGTGCGGGTTGGACCGATCACCGATCACCTGTCCCAGAGCCGCGAGGTCCATGCGGAGACCAACGGCCTCCACTTGGAGCCTCGCAACTGTCTGTCTCAGGTTCACTGCTGGTTGATGACTTCCCAAACACGGGCGAGATCCGCGGGACTCACTTCGGACCCAGACATTCTGACAGCTGGTAGACCGGAATGTGGGAAACGAGAGGTGAGCTATCAGTGTAGCTTGGTGGATGAGCCCAGTCGTGGAAACAAACGAGAGAGCTGGTACCCACGTGCTTTGTTCTGAGAACGCTCTGAGTGGAGATGAGATTCCCACCAAGGAATCCTCATTCTCGTACGCACACAGAGAGGGTAAGGAGAGGGATAGAGTTGGGGGAAAGTACCCATGGTACCATAAGCCTAAGGTTGGATTGAGATGCGTGTGCGTCTAAGAGAACCCTAATGTCTGGGTGCTTGGTGCCACATGATTTCCTGTTTATATAGCCCCAGCGTGAGTTACGTCAGATTACCCATGACGTCACGCGGCCTGGTGCGTACGACACATAGTTGTACAGGTTTGGTACTTTGGCATTTTATTTCACTTTAAAATGTGAATGATCTATAAGAAAAAAAAAACAATCAAACAATCAAGGGCAAGTATGATTCAAACTTTTGTTTCACTCTTTACATATATTGTAAAATAAATGTTGAAACGCATGATCATTTATCTATCTATATATATCTATATCTATATATATATAAAACACAGCTGTAACCCACACTCTCCTCTCACAGTGAGACCAGCTGGATGCTGAAACACTACTAGAAGTTCCTCAGAGCTCATTATTGCCAT
>JBBMFX010054958.1:0-11060 GCA_037832545.1 Rhabdalestes septentrionalis
GAGAGAGAGAGAGAGAGAGAGAGAGAGAGAGAGAGAGAGAGAGAGAAAGACAGTGCTGAGAAAATAAAGGTCCAAGTCACAACCTACTAGAAAGCAAAAGAGAGGTTATCCAATCCATCCTCTTCTCATGTGGGAATTCAGCAGTGTTATAGTATCAAGTTGCACTGAGACACAAAGCAAGAACAAAACATATAAAAGGACTCCAAAGGACAGCTGTATGCATCACAACATCTGTTCACTGCACCGCAAATCACAACAATATTAATGAGAATCGATGCTCTCATTGGAAAAAGACGCATGTCTAAGTTCTATCACACCTATTTCCTGCATCAATTTACCAGACGTCAGTTTGATAAAGTGAGAGCATACAGCGCATTACTAACAAAGTCAATATCACACATCTCCATGGCAACCCAAGCTTCCCGTAAGAGCAGATTCTGGGAAATACCACCATGCACTAGAAAGAGCTCAGCGGCTGTCTTAAGTAAAGCCTGTTCTTCTTCAAGTCTTTCCCCTATTTGAGGAAAACCGAGGGAAAATCTTGACCTTAACCCAGGTGTTAAAGAAGATGAAGATGTTCTATTTTTGAAAATAACCATGGCATTTAGGTTTTAAAGGGACAATATCCCACATTTGTCTTTTTTTATTGTTTCCTTCCTGAGATCCTGTTATCAAAGTTGTATGTATTCTTCTATATGAACATTTTCCAACCTGTCTTCCAGTAATATTAATCACAGGTTTATCATTGTGGAGTAGAGTTTAGATCGGGCCCGAGCCCAGCCCGGCCCGACACATTAACTGCACTTATCGGCCCGAGCCAGATTTAAACCCAACAATTTTTTAAAATATGTGTGATGATTAAAAAAATCAAATGCTTGATCACGGCCCGACCCGGCTGGGCTTGGGCCGAGTCGGGTTCGGGCAAAGAATCTAAACTCTATTGTGGAGTTTGCAAATGAGCTCTTTTCAAATTTTCTAATTTGAATTCTGCATCAGACATCAATGATTTTGTGACATCACAAAAACAACTTTAACAATGTTTACATACTACACTAAATTTAGTGGTGTTTATTTGATGTTACAGTCAAACTCTCTCCAGTTTCATAAAAACAGGGTAATGTTAAAGTGGTACATTTTGGTTAAAGGCACTGAAATGGACAAAATGTAGAAAATACTGGATTATATTAGGGAATACATGGAGACAGTGACTGATCCTACAACAAAAACATCTTTCTAGCTTTTGTTGTGTATCACTGGCATTACAAATACAGTGCATGCGTTAACTTTAACAATGTTTACATACCGCAGTCAACTGATGATTTTCCTGGTATGGAAACTGTTTTACTTTCTGGTGCTTATTTGATTTTCTTTCAAACTTTGACCTTTTTATGAGAATAATCATGGCCTTTAGGTTTTAAAGGCCAGTAACGTTTGTATACCTTTTTTACCCTTGGAGATCTAATCATCCCATGATGTTTTATGTTTCAAAAATAGGCCAAATTAATTTTTATAGGACCATTTTCCAACCTGTCTTGTCCCTTTACTAACACAAACATGCAAATACAGGGTAAGTGTGTTCTCAGGGCAAGTGTTAAGTGGTATATTTTGTTCCAAGGCACTGATATGCCCTGAACAGGGAAGATAATAGACTCAGTGAAGACATGAAGACAATGACTGACCTTAGAACAAAAGTACTTTTTCATTAAGCCACTTTCTGATGAAACAATACATGGAGAGCTGGGAGGTGAGAAAGTAGGGGTCGAGACCGGACACTGTTTATGCGACAAGCTCTCTGCGGTCCAGATGCGAGACAAGATGGCAGAGATAAGGAGCCGTGCCCCGTGTTCAAGTGTCTTTTCACTGTGATGGGAACGCAGCAGGGCTTCAGGGCTTCTCCAGGGCAAAACCAGTGTAGTAGTACCAGCCAAACCACCCACACATATCTTATTCAAGCTGCATTTGCATTTACAGGAGGGATTGAGCGTGCTTGTGCTACTGTAAAGGACAGAATCTTCTTTCCACATTACTGGTGAACATCTCAGCTTGTATTTATCCTAAGGTAGAAGTTTTTAAACGCTCCTCATACATACAGTTACACTGATTTTTTTTTACTGAGGTCCAAGGAATAGGTTGTGCAAAACTAAATATATCAAACTTATGCAGTCAACCAAGATAAGTTTGATATTTTATTTTCATATGGGGTCAAGAGGACTTATGTAACAGAAGTTTATTTCAGAGACATAAGCACTGTTCAGACAAATTACAGTTTGTGATGAGGGTTATGTTCATTTTACTGGTTTGGATTTATTGTCTCATGCAAATTGTTTAAACACTACAACTGCCCTGTGATAAAACTGCCCTTCATCCCCCTCCTCAATATATATCACGCAAATGACGACTCAGTACATTGTTCTTGTTGGAGTAGACATCAATGCCTGGGTTTGTCTGACACTTTTTCCCCTGTAGAGTAAAGACTGTTGTCTTTAATTCAAATACTCAAGGGTGAACAGCATCATACAGAAGAAAAAATATAATACAGAAAAAAAAGTTTAATAATGAAGAGCTTCATTCCATAATGCTGTACATCTACTTATACAGCAGCCGTTTAGGATTTAAAGAGGTATCAAACAATCAGCAGCTGACATGTAATGAACAAAGCCTTTATCTTTCTCTAATAATGTGAGTATAAATCCTTAAAGAGCATATTAATATGTGTAATGCCAACTCCTAGCTATGTACATCATGAACAAAGAAATGTTTTGGAAATAAACCCTTCATATATATTTGGAAATAAACCCTTCATATATATTTGGAAATAAACCCTTCATATATATATATATTTATATATGAGATCAGTAGAGTTGTGGCAGTACATTCCAGTTAAAAGGATTACTCTCAGAGAGATATCCATTTCTTCAACTGATATTCATCCACAAGTGGCTGCGGCAGTGGCTCCAATGAGAATTAATCGTCTCACAGGTCACTACACAAATACACAATATCACAGGACTTCTTAGAGCCTAGAACCTCTTTAAAATACACTTAAAAGCAGTAAATATACTCATAATACAATAAAAAGGTGTAAGGAATAGCACATGGAGGGGATGGATAAAAAAAATTAAGATTTAATAGCAGATAAAATAAACAGAAATTAAATCATATCGGGAAACCACAGATGCACATGACAGTATGAAACTGTATTACTTTTTAATAACATTATAAGAACAATGATTATGGTTAATCAATGATTGAATAATAACATTTAATTCGTTTTGCGAGTATTATAACAAGTAACTGACGGTCTATTTGACCAATAGTGCCGGACACATAAGTAAATAAATACACGTTTCAAGCTAGGTTGTCAAGAAACACGAAACTACATCACCAGCTCATATTTTGGTTAGATATGTTATATGTCTTCCTTACCCTGTTAAAGATTGTAGTTCGCATCTAATGGGACAAAAGCTCCCGGAGGGGTTATTGCCGATTCAGCCCCCTTAGCGCCCCCCTAACCCCTCCCCTGATCCATTTTTGAACTCACGTGTGCAATAACAATCATATCTACACTACACTAAATACACATTTTCAAATGGATAGGTGGGCTGTTACAATAAGCTCCCCAAGCAAAGGGTTTGGAGGATTCCCTCAATCCCCGAAGATCAATTGTTTCCGTGTCATCACCGCATTATACACAGCACGCCACTGACAATGCGCCGGGTACTTAAAGGGAGTGAGAGTTTGAACTCTGATTGGCCCAAGACACACCTATGACTAATTTTCGCATTTAGGACAACCCATTTGCTCGTTTTGTCCTACCGCGATTATGGCGCTTCGCGCTAGCCCCTCCCCTAAAGACGAATGCACTTCTGACTTCAGACAATGCGCCACTGGCTGTGAAAATCAGGCCCCTAATGTGAATCAATGTCTGTATTACTGTTACAGTTTTTGATTTTCCAAGGTTAGTGGCTAAGTTGTTGCATAACCTCATCAAACTACAATAAAAGAAAAAATAAGAGATGTTTTGTCCCTTATTTCATCCCAGTATTATATCAAACAAAAAGATTGCAGAGTACAACCATCAACCAAAAGAGGTGAAATACAGTACTGCACAAAAATAATAATTAATACCTTTTTTAGACGATCATTTATACGTTTCATTCACATTAATGTTACTAAAAATACTAAATAAAACTAAAAAGAATAATATTATGCAGAAACTAATTATTTTACGCACGGTATAACAGCGTGTTGATACTTGTAGTTTCTGTTCAGAAACCCGGTTTGACTCAATGAGTCCTTAAATCAGGAGTCCCACAAATCCAAACAACAGCTGGAGAAACCAAAGAGGAATCTGGAACCGAACCTTTGTTCTCCTCACCAGCTCACACACTATCATCTATGTTTAATGAAGTAAATAAATCCGGTTTCTTGTTTGTGTGCATGAATTCTAATGTGCCAGTAGAAAGACACAGTCGGTGGTGAGAAGACCCCGGCCAAAAATAACAGAGGAATGCTTTGCTCATGAAGAATCAGAAAAATATTTATTTTCTCATCTGCAGATGGAGGCGGAATCAGAACCCCAAGTGCTCAGGGCAGTCGTGAGAACAGGGCTGAAGTCCAGTCCAGTCGCGTCCCGTCACATAACGAATACAAGATTTTATACCCGCTCTTTCTTGCGTAATCCAAAGGTGTCCAAAGTACATTGGCCAAGGGATCACCATAGAGACGCCCTTCCAAGGCTACGCCAGACGTACAGTCTAAGATAAACCTAAAACATTTTGACTCTAAGACCTTATCATATAACTAACAACAGGTCAGCATGACCCTTCACCAGTGTTTTTCAGCAGAATGCATAGACTATCATAAACACATACGTTCACCTTTCGAACTTAATGAATCCATGTATAAATGAAAAGAAAACTCTATATGTTCAGAAAAATAAAGATGAACCCATGAATAGAATAATGAATCAAATGAAATATGAATCACTGAATGTTAATATGAAAATGTATACATTGAACAATGAACAAAGAAACAAAGAAATAAATGATTAAAATGTGAATTTCCTCAACAACACATTATCACACAGTGAGAAAATGGCTACAAACAGTTGGCATAGGTGCCTAAGACTGTTGTACAGTACTGTATGTCTGAGGGAGAAGTAATATGAATGAATTGATGGAATAGGAGCAACAAGAATCCATGCAGGCCCGGCCCTTCAGCCGGCCCCGGGACTGAAGTGAGCGATGAGTTCTCTTCTCGCTCTGCCCGACCTGCTAATGCCATTAATGCATCATGACTTTCTCTCCCGCCAGACTGACTTCCTGATAGCACCGCCTGCCAACCAGACACGGCCCATGACGCACACAACCGCGGTGATGAATGTTTCAGGTAAACATTCGGCACTGGTGTTCTGCGGGTTCCTCATAAAAAACTCCTCAGAGTGAAACGTCAGCAAAATTACATTTTAAAAAATCTTCTCCTTGTTTCCCCCTTCAGTTCTGTGCTGCGTCTACAAGGCTAATGTAACTAACAAGACGCTAATTGAGATCCATTAGCACTCTGCAATTTGCTTGCCTAAATCACCACACACTTGCCTCAAACTGTGTTGCGTTGTTATCTCAACACTGCATCACTTATCTATAAACAAGACAACATTCAGACAAAATGACACCAGGAAATCATATCCTTGTATCAAAAAATTGTATAAACCAGCACTCGAGCGTTTAACATTAAAAAAAATACTAATACTGATCTGAGAGGGACAGCGAGAAAGAGAGAGAGAGAGAGAAAGGGAGGGAGGGAGAGATATTAAGAGGGTAAAAGCAAAGAAAGAATGGAAGGAGGGAAAGAGAAAGGGAAGAGAGAGGGGAGAGAAATAGAGAGAAAAAGTGAGATAGAGGGAGAACACAAGGGAGAGAGAGCCATACGGAGAGAGAGAGAGAGAGAGAGAGAGAGAGAGAGAGAGAGAGAGAAAGGGAGGGAAAGAGGGAGGGAGGGAAGTAGAGAGGGAAAAAGAGAAATAAAGAGCAAGAGGAAGGGAGGAAAGGAGGATGTGAGGGAGAGAAAACGAAGGAGAAAGGGAGAGAATGATGAGAGAGACAAGGATGGATAGCGGGATAAAGCGAGAGAGAGGCAGAAGCAGAGAGAGAGAGAGTGAGAGAGAGAAAAGAAAAGAAAAGAAAGGAAAAGAAAAGAAAAGAAAAGGAAAAGGAGACACAAATGAAGAAGAAAAAAGGCACTATCAGTGTGTATTATTTGGCTCTTGGTGCCTTTCTGCTCTCCATCAAAATACCTCCTCCAACCCAACACCCCATCCACCGACAGTAGGCTGCCGAGCTGCTGGAGGCAGAATGCGCCTCGGTGTGTGACAGTTCACCCCCGCACCCAGACCCTCACCCACACGCAGACTTTGTTTCAGTGGTTCTTATCACACTCTGCCATTCATCAGAATATACTAAAGCATAATAAACCATCAGCTGACACCTGGCAATGACAACAGAACTCTGTCATGTGCCACTGCACACACACACACACACACACACATCTGACACCCACACGGCTCAGTTATCATCTACAATAAACCATTTTGTAAATAAACAAGGTAATAATTCAAAGGGAATTATTACCCACATTCAAGCAGAACTGGCTTTCGGTTACCCTCCTACATTGTAACAACTGGGTTATATTTGTATAAATAACAGAATTTTCTTCTGTATTCAAATATAAAAAAAATTAATACCATTTTTTCTATAAATGTACAAAGTTGAGCAACAGAATTCTCAATGATATGTGACTTTTCAATCGTTTTTAACCACTTAGTGATGGTATAGTCTTTTTTTTTTCTATACATGTACTAAGTTGGGTAACAAATTCTGATCTTCAATTAAATTTTCCATACATTTACCATAAATTACTATACATTTACATTTGAGTCCAACAATCAGAAACACATACACAATATTATAACACATTTTTTTCTAATGCAGAAACTGAAAAGTCAGCGATGTTACAATGGCCTCAATTTGAACATTCCCTGTTTTATTTGGAAAACTGTTTGTTGCCAGATCACAGAAAATTGTGATACTGAAACTGAAAGAATGAGAGTCACTTATTTTCCACAGGCAAATTAATTTGCAGAATGTAGATTTGACAAGAGATAATGTAATGCTGATCATCATTTCTTTGTGAGAAAAAAAAGAAAACTGATATTCAGCTGAAGCCAAATGATAGATCAGAGTGTTTTTTAATGCTGAAGATAATACAAGACAGTTGAATCTTGTAATGGAAAAAAAACTCTTACAAAAATTATTTCTAAATTATTTCTAAATTATTTATAATTTATAAAAATAATAACATTCTTTTCATTCTACAGATTAGTTTGGTCTACAGACTAGTTATTTTAATCCCAATTAATCCCCCAATATGAAAACGTCTCTCCAGCATGAAGATCCATTAATCTGCCCATTACAGTTTGTCCACAATGTTCATGCTGTTAAAAGCCAGACCAGGAGAAGGTCATGGACTTTTTGCAGGTACATTCCTGTGAATGCAGTCCATGCATATTAGGCTATGGCTGCCACACCATTCTTGTAGCTTTTTACGAAGGTAAAAACCTGTTTATAATATTTAAGGAAGTTAGATAAAACAAGGTCTGTGTAATGTATAGGGTACTGCAATTGACATCCAATCCAGTGAACATCCTTTCAGTTACTATTTTGTATTTTATTAACGTAAAGAGCTATACAGTTACGTTCCACAAGCACACGCGTATAGTGAAAAACCATGATGTTGAAAAAAAATGCCTATAGTGTAAATTCTAAAAATGCCCCCAAATATGTTCCCAAAACACCTTAATTTCCTTTTAAATTCAGTTTAATACATTACCTTTAAAGAAAATATAAAGTAACCTGTATTCGTACTGTACCATTTACACTGAATTCCTGTAGTGATAGAATGTAAATACCAATGTTACCCCTGTATAGACAGTCCTGTAATTCATGCACGGGCATTTTCTTTTGGTATTAGCAGGTAAATACAGTAATACATTTATTGAATTTACAGTAATAAAAATACTGGGTTTTAAGAAAAAACTGAAAACACAAGAACACTCAGGACGCCCCACTGGGGAAATTCTGGCCTGCAGCTGCGCCTAAAGGCAGCAGCCAATCAGCAGCAATGAAAAATAAATAGCATACTCGGATTGGCTAATTTCAAACCTCCCGCCTCTTAGTATAGCGGGATTTCACCATCCCAAGACACTCGTCCTCGTTCTGGGTTGTTTATATTTGGGCATGGTGCATAGCAACTCAGAACGAGGACGAGGGGGCGTGTCTTGGGATGGAGCACAGCAACCTAGCCCGAGGACAAGGGGGCATTTCCAGATGAAGCCCGAACTTTACTCAAGCATGGGGGTTTCAGCGAATAATTATTACTATGGTTCTCAGAAAGAATTAGTGATGGAATGAAACAGTGACTGCTGATCTGCGTTAAAATTGGGGTTTACTATAAATTAATGAATTAATTATTTTTAGATTTTTTACATTTCTTTCTATTTCTGAAATGTGTGTATTAGAATCCCGTGCGATATTATTTTAATCATACAATTTGACTGATTAAAAAAATTATTCAGATTTATTTTCAGGCAAACTTAGAAAGTACATGGAGAACATTTGTAAATGGGCATGGAGGCCCAAGAGAGCATTTCAAATCCCAGATATGATCACGAGTTTCATAATGACATCAAGGGTCCCATTTTAAAGTATCCAATATTTAAAAACAACACCAATCTTCTTCAGCATTGCTTGACACTTGTGGCATTATGTGTATAAAGTTACGTATTTTCATCATAATGCAATGGCTCTCCTAGATCAACTGCAATTCACACACATGAGCAACTTCTGAGAAATTAATTAAAAATCATAACAGAAAAGTCAATATCAGCCTTCTTCATAAAATGAGATGCCATCTTTTATATGTTTGCTTATTGATGATAAAACAATGCTCCACAGACACTATAAAAAATGTTTTATATACAACCTTAATGAAGTCTATGACTGTAGTCAGTTTAGCTTCATAAACATTGTTCTTATTAAAGTGGGAGTTAAAGTGATTTTCTCTTGACAATGTTCTGTTTTTGATGTGATGGCATGTTGCCATACATACAAAAGAGTAAAAATGAAACCGAAAGAATAACAAGGGTTGATCCTGAAATGGTTTATCATTATTTTGTAATATAAGACACATAAAGGGACAAAACGTAATCAAAGGAAATTGTTCAGTTCAGTTCAGTTTTGATTTTTAACAATTGAAGTTAAATGGCTGAAATGGCAAACAGAAAACACTTTTATGAAAATATTCACCCCTGGGATAATTTAAGGGGAAAATAAACTCAGATTTTTTTGTTAAATGATGATGTTCTTTTCATTTAAATTTGTTTATTTTATTTCCCTCAGTTAATTCTACCATTCAAATCCTTCCTGTTCTTATATTTGTGTTATAATATTGAGTGTTGTAGTCTGTGTTTATCTTTTAAATGTTAACGTTGTCTTTATTGGGTTTAGGCCTTGTTATCATGAAATATGCTGAGAAAATAAAAAAAGTGTTGATTGATTTATTTATTGATTCAAGTCTACTAGTGCACACTGCATTTATGGCCCCAGTGAAAAGGTACACAGTGGAATGGAGGTGCGCCGATCCTCTCATTCCTATCATAACCCTCCATTCTACCCTTTCTAGCTAGGCTGCTTTAGCAAGATACACCAGAGTCTTAACTTGCACTCCTCTCAGATATAAATAATCCTCTGCAAATTTAAACATAACTCTATCTCTCCTCTGTTTTCTCAGACGGGAACTGCTGCACATTTGTCTAGGCCGACTGATCATCGTGGGACCCCAGGTCACCACCTTCCCGGACTCGCTAACTCTTAGGACGCATCCCAAATTGCCCTCAACTGGTTTTGTCTCCACTTGTGCCCTACCCCAATCAGACTCTACAGACTCTATCACATCTGTCAATAATCTTGTTCATGAAGGACATCTCTTGTTATTTATCCCCATAAAGACTCTCTTTTCTTTTTCTCCAGGTCGACCTGAGGATGACGGGTTCCCCTTTTGAGGCTTGGTTCCTCCCGAGTTTTCTTCCTCCACCTGAGGGAGACTTTCCTCGCCTCTGTCGCCTGTGGTTAATTCACAAGGGGCTCAGACTTGTATTCTTTGTTACAACTTGGTTGTAAAAGCACTATATAAATAAAATTGAATTGAACTGAATTTTTGTAATGTGGCCTGTTCTTGAATGCTGGTTCTACACCTCATCCTGAATAAATCTAAGTGCTTTACCTCATCCTACTGGCTGTACCACTGTCCTCAGGGCCTCCCTGTATTTACCTCCCATGTCTCCCCCTGTTACTTTTCAAAGAATCCCCAAATGGTTCTCGTGACCAAGTCTTATCAGTCCCCACATGGATTTTCACAACGCCCTCAGTGGATTCCTATTTCAACATCCATACCCCAACTTGTTTTCATGCTATCCCCAGTAAGTCCTAGGGCCCGATAATGCACATGGCGCAACGTGATTTCGTCAGTGGCGCAACCCATCATTGCTATATTTTGCGAGCGCATCGTGTATTTTACCACCAGAAATCTGCGTTGTGATTTTAGCAGATGCGCTGGGTGGGGCGGGACACTGGAAAGAAGGGGTGTGGCAAGGCGCATAGTGAGAATTTGCTATTTTAGGAGAAGTGAAAGTCATTGCCCCACTGACCAGAAAAAGCCTGGTTCTTAGTCATTCACGCATTGTTCAAAGCTAAAATATGGACGCCTGTTGACAATGCGCCCACACGCAGCTTCTTTCATAAGCAGGAGTGAACAGCGGCGCGCATTTAAAAACGTTTTCATGAGAGGGAAATCTTTATGGAGTCCTCGAAATATAAAATTCAAATGTATATCACATACATCACACCTTGATTATTGTAAAAATAAATGTTCTCCAATCAACTAAGTTTTGTGAGTATTATAACAAGTAACTGACGGTCTATTTGACCAATAGTGCCGGACACATA
>JBBMFX010054995.1:0-11059 GCA_037832545.1 Rhabdalestes septentrionalis
TTTGCGGGGGGCGGGGGCTCAGTCAGTGTGATATTTCTCCAGGATTCGAGTGGTGCAGAGGGAAAATAGTCTCATTATACTGAATATTGCCTCTGACTTCGTGTGCCCTCGGACACACATTTGGCCTGGTCACAACTTCATTATGCCTTTTTTTGCAGACATGAATTCTTCATGAAGGTGCTGCTCAGCCGAGGAGATTCTGAACGGCCCTGAGTGTCAGAATGAGCTCAAATTACTGCAAGAATTGCGAGTCAAAAGAGCTTCCTCTCACTACTCCCACATTTCCTTGCATGATTTTCGGGATTTGGCTCTGTTGGAGGGAGGGGGCTGTGCACACGTGCACACACGAACATGCACACACTCACACAAGCTGGCATGTTTTTATACAGAGTCAAAACATTAATAATATTTGTAAGTATTTATTATATTTAAATGTCTATATGTAATAAAATGTCCCATATATTTGTAAACATTTAGAACAACTGCATTTATGACAATGGAGATAAACCTTCATTAAGGGTGCTTTCACTTATGTGGTTCAGTTCATTAGACCAAGGGTTTTGGGTCCTTTTCACACTACACTGATTGCTCTGGTCCACACCAGTTGAAATGGACCAAAATGCAGTCACATGACAACATCTACATCACCTGTTGGCCATTGAACGTATTTCCTAAACTGCTTTTCGATTGGTCAGAATTAAAGTACTTGGATGAACTGCTGGCGAAGTTTCTTTGCCTTAACCCTGCACTGTTCTACTAATCTATTAAACCCTCTTTCCCTGAGCTGTTTGCTAAATAAGCAAAATATTGCTTTCTCATATTCTTATGAGTTTCTGAAAGTTGGGACCTAATATGGTCATCGGACCAAATGTCGATGAGGCTCCGCCTCTCCTCGTCTGTCCACAAGCTTCATGGGGCTATGTTGCTAAAGCACTAACTCTAACAAATACGTCTCCTCATCCCATAATGCACAGCTCCGCTGACTACGGCAGCTGGATTAGTGCAAAAAGGTGCAGTACTTTTTGCAGTTGGGTCTGTTCGAGTTCGGATCATGTTCTCACCAAAAACGAACTGACCCAGAGTTTTCAAATTTTTGTCTGAATATGTACCGAGAACATCTCTGCAAGGAGGTATTTTTTTGGCCCGCTTGTGGTGCGGACTCGGGTGCAATAGTTACATTCACTCCCTGCCCAGCCAAGAAAGTATTATGGCAGCTAGTGCTTGTTAGAATAAGCCTTTTTATGTTTATTTAGGTGCATGTCAATTGGTGTAAAAGGCTTATAAATGTGTCATGTAACCCAAGTGTGTGTGTGTGTGTGTGTGTGTATATACTATTATAATGTGTAATAATATTGTGCTCCATATATCTTTTGTACATAAAAATATTGTGGGTGTGTGTGGTGGGGCAGCCCTGGGGTTTTATTAGGAGGGGCAGGTTGATGGTTTTTGCGGGAGCCATTTGGGCTTGTTATCTGGGGTGGCTGTCACACTCTTCTTCAGAGTCTGAATAACTGGCTGCTGTGTGGAGCAATCTCAATAAAGAGCTTCACTTTCGGCTCTAAATGCTCAACTGGAACACCACTAATGGCCGGCCGCAGTGGAAAGGCAATGGTTACTTAACAACCGGTGATCAGTGGAGCGGTACCGTTATTTTTAGAAAAATAATGCAACTACAAACACCTCAACATTGTTTTATTATAACTATATGTTGTTATTTGTAAGATGTAGAGTATGTAAAAGACAACATTTGTTTAAACTCTTCAGCACTTTATTGGACCAGCAGGTCAGGTCTGTTCTCTTTACGTAGTCAGGACATTTTTTTGTCCTGAAAGTGCACAAAACAAACACACACATTCATGCATAATGCATTAACTCATTTACATAATGCTGAAATTACGTACTGTACATGCACACTGCTGGCAAACACATAAAAGAGCTTTCAAATGTTCCTGCATGAAGCATAAACCCACTCACACATGCACACACACAAAGACACACACACACATACACACACAAATGTTCCACTGCTTCAGTAAGTGCAGCTGAAGTGATTAACCAGCACTAGCTTGACTCCATTAACTACATTATATTAATAGCTTAATAAGCTAACAGGTATAGGCAGAGACATTCAGCATTAGCAACAGGGCTTAGCCGCAGAACTTGGCACACATGTCCCAGACTGAGTGATTGACAATAGGAGTGAGAGAGAGAGCAAGCGAATCGATAAAGCCCCCCTCATGTCCTCATTACCCTCCTGTACTGTGTTACTCAAGGCAAAAAGGCAATGACATTTTAAAGAGCTGTGAAGAAGGAGCTGTTCCGGATCCCTGCCAAAAGCACGCCGACCGAGCTGGAGCCACCCACCTTGACACACACATACACACATTCCTACCACAATCAGGAAGAGGGGAGTGCAAAGATGTGAGTGTGCCGTCACAAGATGTGTGAGCGGTCCCTGATGAGAAGTGCAATGCGAATGTTAATGCAGATCCCATCAATTATTGAGAAACATTGGCTAACCGATGATGGAGTTGTTTTGAAGGCAACCTGCACCTGTGCAGTCGCCCAAAGTCAATTAAGTTTTCAATTTGGCTCAATTTTCTTCGCATTGTGCTCCCTACAACAGACGCTGTCCCAGAGCAGCTTGTTCAGACATGCAGGTGCAGTCTCCCATATCGCAGAGGGAGATGCGTTAGGAAAATCCCCCTGATGGTACAAGGAGGAACTGCTGTGGAAGAGAATGTCCCCAAGAGCCAGGAGGAAAAAGGGGACCGAAACCAAGAGGAACCAAAACTTCTACGATGAAACTTTCTGAGAACATGAGGAAGATCCACTGAGAGGAACCAAGACCCAAAGGAGAATCCCCAAAAAGCATAAGAAAGATCAACCAAGAGAAATCAATATTAATATGAAAATTCCTGTGTAAGGAAGATTTACAGAGCCTGAGGAGATTCCACCAAGAAGAGCCAAGACCTAAAGGAGAACCTCCAGAACAGCATGAGGAAAGTATACTGAGAGGAACCAAGAATCAAAAGGAGAACCCCCAAGAGCAGGATTAAGAACCATTGAGAGAAAACTAAGACTGGGAGAAAAAGGAGAGCCCTGCAAAAGTAAAAAGAAGAACCAGTGAGAGGAACCAAATCTCAGAAGAAACGCCCTAGGAGCATATGGAGACATTCCTCATACCAATTGGTGTTCAAGCAAACTAACAAGATGTTGTACATTCTTCGTTATCCTTTTCTCTCTCTTCCATCATACCTTTTTATTTAACATCATTTTTGAATTAACATTTTTATTGTTACACTAGTATCTGTTGGTGTATTTTGAAGAGGTTCTTTCTTCAAGCCCTTCCTGACAAAACTCCCACCCACAACACACACATTAACACATTCTCTCTTGACACCTCTTCTGTCTCTTCCTCTCACTTCCTCTCCTTCTCACATGTTTTTTTTACCTCTTATCTTCTCAAAAGCACAAAGAAAATAAAAGCTCATAGGACTGGAAAGTGGACTGTTCACTATTCAACAAAGAGGACTGTACACAGGACTAACAATGGCACTGGACACAGAGCTAAAAAGAAAATTGGACACAGGATAAGACAGGCAACTGGGAATGGGACTGTACAGAGAACTAAAAAAAATAAATGTGAACAGGACTAGAAAGTGGATTGGACACAGGACTAGAAAAGTACTGGACACAGGACTAGAAAAAATACTGGATACAGGGTTAGAAAGAGCACTGGAAACAGGACTAGAAAGTGAACTGGAGAAATACTATGCTGTGAATGGAGGAAAATCCTCAGATTGTGTATGTAAAGAGGGTGGTTCAGAATGGATTTGATGCGAAATGTTCTGGAGAAACAAACCAGGATAACTGTTCACAGAGTTCGTGAATGGAACCAGGTATACGGCTCTAGAAGTTGTTCCTGTAAACATTCCCCACCAGGGGGTATAACAGAGCCCTCAGAAACCTTAATCCTGTCGTTCTGCAACAGTCCCTCTCCTCACTTATGCCTCCGTCGCTCCTGTCTTATCTCTTTCCAAGGAACAGAGCGTGCTGTCCTGAGGGCGGCTCAGGGAGGATCTAGAGGAAAAGACCCGGAAAGAGTGCAGACTCAATTACTCCAGCTGAAAAAGCCATGGCCCTGAACCCCCCTGTCATTAGCTGGACAAGGATAACCAGTCATCAATAAGGATCAAGGCTCAGCCCAGACAAACTGGGCCAGGAGTAAGCTCTGTACACCAGGGCCTTTCCAAGGACACGGGACATGGTAAGACCACACAAGGACCCGGATAGAACTTGCTTTGTTTCAAGCAGGGAATGGGGGGGAACTAGGAGTTGAGGCACCAATAATATACAAAAAAGATGTTACAAATAAAACCCTTTCAAATTAAGGTGAAGAGATTTTAAACCATGAAGAAAACATTATTGTTTCCAGACGAAACTGCACAATCACATAGAGACACACATACAGGAGCTATGGGAAATATAATATAGACAATTTCAAAATGAGACAGAACATTTAGTGTAAATACTCTGAAAATACTTTACTTAGTAACAAAATGCGTAGTAAAAACTCTATGCTATCCTTGTTTTCATAGTCCCAAATCTGGTCACCCTATGCTTAGTTAAAGAGTGATATAGGACATAAAAAATTATTGCACATAACAATATAGAGATGGCACATAAGGTATTTAATAATAATATGTAAGTTTTAGCATCTTTAGTTTTAGCTCTGGAGCTATGAGGCTAATGTAATTAATGAGTAAACCTCATAAGCAAGAGTAAGTGTGTGATTATGCTATCAGGGTGCTATATAATCTTTATTCATTTATTATATTTTTAATTCTTTCAACACTGAATCTACAAAACTAAATTTTTTTACAAAACCTATTGCACAGTTTTGTCAGTGATTTAAATAAGTAACAGCTAGTGGTTTAGTTGCATAAATGTAGCCAATTTACAAAATGTGGCTACATTTCTCTCTCTCTCTTTCTCTCACTTTTTCCTCTTTATCGCTCTCTTTGTCTCTTTGATGTGTACATTTGGCCATCCTGATAGGCACTAATGAAGACCAATGAGGACGTAACTGTGCAATTAGGACCTCCCCCTCACCCAAACCCCATACTCCACCAATTATCTCAGTCTCTCCTCATCTCACTGCTACTCAGTGAGACATGAAGACGGATGCAGATTTAACTTGTCAGACACATAATTTTCATTCCTGGGTGAATGTTTGGACCAAACCAGACATTTACTTTTTCTTTTTTTTTCAAAAACATTCAGTGACCGTCTCTTGAGTCTAAAAAATTAATACAAACACAGTTCATTCTGTTTTAAGAGCAGTCAAGCTTAAATATCTAAAAACTATCAGCAAAATAAACATGTTCAGTTAAACAGTGGCATCACAGGGGTTTCTAGGCAGCCTGGGTGGTTGTCTACCACTCCACTGCAAGATGGGGATGCAGATAGGGTGGAAGTAAACCCCCTCTCTAATGATTTTGTTGATTATTCCCTCTCATCCCAACGCAAAACACTACACAATCGACAAAAATATATACAACACACCACCACAATTCAACAAAATTCACCAGAATGACCAGAAACACCACAATTTATTTTTGTTCATTTAGAATGTATTTAATTTGGTTTATTTATTTTTACACATAATATTATATTATTTTTTTATATTTATTTATAATATATGCATTTATTAAATATGTTTTATTATTGTTACTAAATAGAAACATATCAAATGTAAAAATATTTCAGATATGTTTACAAATATAATAATTAAAATATGAGCTGCATCCCAAATGGCTCCCTAATCTCTACATAGTGCCCTTAAAATGCCTGCACTCAAACATTGTTAAATATACCTAACAAAAGCCTCTGGACATACAGCCATGTGTGCCATGTGTGCTTAATGGACAAACTGGGCCCAGTATGGGTGTATTATATCTAACTTAGCGCCCCCTAAATGAAGGCAGAGGCCACTTTGCATTCAACCACATTATTCTCCAAGTGTGTGTTTAAAGAACACGGCAACAAGAGGAAATATATTTAAGGTGATCTATATCTATATCTATCTATCTATCTATCTATCTATCTATCTATCTATCTATCTATCTATATATATATATATATATATATATATAATATTCACTTATTATACATTATGAATATATCTGCAAATGGGATAAACGCTGTCATACACAACATATAATTTACTGAAATATGAAACTAAGCCAATACTATGCAAAAACATCAAAATCAGAGGAAAAAATATTATTTGTTGAGAAAGAAAATCATTATATGAGCTCCAGATTTTTGGTTACTGTTGCTTCCTTTGCTTACTTGCTTTTTCCAGATGAAAAAAGATATTTTGGAGAAATTTTTCAGCGTGCTCCTTATATCCTTATATATTTTTTGTTCTTAAATTAATTTTTACTTCAACCAGATATACATGAATGTATTATATTGCATCAGTTTGTCCATGTTTGCAATGATGTAAAATATTTTATTGATGTGAAGCAATTTTCAAATCAGTGCACTTCTTTACTCATTTCTGTCTAATGAGAGCTGTTTTTCCGAGTCGTAAATCCAGATAAAAGGATGTGTTTGACATTCCGGTGGTGCCGCGACTCAGGGGTGGGGGTGCAGGCAATACACAGACAACAGGTGTGAGGCTACACCTGTTCTGTGTTTATGCTGACAAGCCTCAGTGGGAGGGCGGTGCAAAATGACTGTTGCATCTCTCTCTATCAATCACTACCCCTTATTTCTCCCTCTCTTTTCATCCTTTTTTTGTCTCCAGGTAGGGGCTAACGGAAGAAGAGCAAAGTATTACCCTGCCTGCCTCTTCAAAACTCACCTCATTTCACCTTGTCCATTCGTTTTGGCTTTGGCTGGAATCGCTTTTATTTACTTTGTTATCCACAAGCCATGGAAAAAAGAAAAAACCTGAGGATTCTGTCTCCACAGCAGACTGAAGTGACACTAGGGCTCAGGAAACCTCTTCCAGCCCATCAATAGCCAGATTTCCTGGCATCTGTCAAATTAAACCTAAGAAATGTCACCAAAAAAGATTCATTTTCCATTACAGACAGGGGCAACAAGTCCATTTAGGACAACTGGGCAGTCTGATGAGTACCAAGACCTCATTTACACTTGCTCGTTTCATGCAATGTGTATCTACACTCATCATATTTTTCCCATGTGTTTGCACTTGGTGGTGAGTAAAATGCAAATCCCTCAATAATCTGCGTAGCTGCTCATTTTTCTATTTTATTCAACAGCAATATCACAAATTTGCAGGTTGATGTAAAGATAATTAGGCTCCTGGTCCTCACCATCTACTTAAACCATCTTCTGTCAAGACAAGACAAGGTATACATCAACCAAACTGGAGTCTCGTTTAAGTTAAACCAAATTGGGCAACCAAAGTAAACCCAAACTATTTACAAAGTGAAAACAATGGTGCATTCCATTTAAACTGGAATGTGAAAATTTCTAAGCTCCAAGTAGAACATCCTGGAGTCACAGGAATACCAACATTGTAAACTGCAGATTTAATTAGTAATGCTAACAGTTGCTGACTTGGCTAGAGTTTGTATTCTGAACTGGAGAGCTGAGCATGTTTACAAATAAAACATGAGTCGAGTTGAAAGAAGCAAAGGAGATGAGAGATGAGTTATATTCATACTAACAGTGTTGTGCACGAACACATTCAATGAACGGTTTTCATTTAAAGACGTTCCTTTGAACGCGAGTGATGTTCACTCTTGCAAGACTGAATGCAGCTCACGTTTTACGTTTGCTGATTACATTGCTCTGCAGGAGGCAGTTTGTTTAACATTTGAGTTTATTTTTGGAAGAAATCGGTGTAGATTTAAATGGGAAAACCTACACGTTTTGTTTACTTTTTGTTATGTTCTTTTCTGAGCACTTTAAAATATATTGTCTGAGTGTTGCATTTTAGGCTGACATGGTGTGTTTACAGATAATGTTTAAAATTGTCTGAATGAAATTTCAGTGTACAGTATACCTGCACCTCTTTTTTTTCACTTTTTCACATATTATGATGCATTGCTTAAATAATAAGATCTGTTCTCAACATCAAAATTGTTTTTTAATTTAACTTATGTCTGTGATTGTCCAGTGGTATGACAGATAGAATGAGAAGAGGTTCAGAGAGGATGTTGTATTGAAAATGTAAAAAAAAAATGAACGAAAGTGAGCTGGTTTATTTTTTGGGCTTTGAACTTGGTTCAAAGTAAAAAAAAAAAAAGAAATAATATATCAATGTTACTAGTTCATTTTTATTGGAATGAACTTAACTTTGAACTATTTTGTTTTCAGTGTGAACTGGCATAATACTCCATATTAATTATACAAGCTAGACATATACCAATTATATTGTACCAAATATACCCTTTCCAACAATACAATAAGACCCAATAAACTATATTAGACCAGTTATAACAATAATTCCCATACGAATTATACCAGTTAGGTCCATTCTTTTGGTAACACTTATTTTGAAGGGGTCTACATGAGGGTGACATGTAGCTGTCATAAGAATGACATGACACAGGATGTGTACATAATGACAAATTAGTGATATTTATGACTGTTGTCAGAATGAGTCATTTGTTTTTTGAAATGTCCAGGTGACTTTGTGTGAGTGTCAAGTATTCATGACACAAACATAATGGTTTTCATTATGGTGCCATGACAGCCAGTTGTTCAGACCCATCACCTCACAGACCTAGAAGATAAGTCAGGCCAAACACATTTCAAGTGGTTCATATAAAAATGTAATAATTATGTCAGGTTTTCATGGAAACATCATGCCAAACACCTGGCATTTC
Source organism: Rhabdalestes septentrionalis (assembly GCA_037832545.1). NCBI lineage: Eukaryota > Metazoa > Chordata > Actinopteri > Characiformes > Alestidae > Rhabdalestes > Rhabdalestes septentrionalis. The sequence goes on from JBBMFX010054995.1 coordinate 8,874, forward strand.
TTTCTTGGCTATTTTCAAGTTGTCATGACAAAGATACCATCACACAATGTCATCTTGACATTCCAAAAACTGAATGTCACATTATGACAACAATCACAAACATCACTAATATGTCATTAATGTGCATGATATGTGTCATGTCATTCTTAGATGGTTACATGTCACCCTCATGTAGACACCTTCAATTTAAGTGCTACCATACTGATTGTTTAATAGAAGTTATGGCAATTATACCAATTACTTCATATTATAGTAATCATACACACACGAGTGATCAATTATAGTTGGGACCCCTGAGGACAGGGCAGGGTTACTCACAAAATACCGGTGGACATGACAGTGAGTGGGGCGGAGCCAGGGTGATGAGGCTGGGAGGTTTTTTTTTTTATAAATAAATGTAAGATGATATGACAGAGTTGTTAATTTATCTGTGATGAGGTGGAGTTTTCTCAGTTTGAGTCTCATTCAGAGTTGTTATATGCTCCATAAAGAGCCTCAGCAGAGCCGTCTGACTCATAATCTTCCTCACACGACTGGTCTCGACCTCGTCAAACCCTTTACGACGCCATAAAAATATGAGCTTGAAGGCGAACACGCTATCAAATATAACGCCATGTTGACTGTGTTTATGTGGCATAATGGGGTGTAATGTTCCGTATGGAAACACTGGTTAAGTGGCTGAACCCAAATCTGCTTTGAATCCTGAACCCAAATCTGCTTTGGGTGCTTTAAAAGGACAACTCCACACTGTTTTAGCATTTAACACAATTTTCTCTTCACATAAAACAAAGTTTCTAAGCCCATGCAATTTTGCCTAAAACCAGATATCGTGACCAAGAATCAGTACACTGGCCCCAAAATACACCTTTACAATATAATATCTTTATAATAAAGTAATGTGGTCCATTATAGTGAACACAGCACAGCACAGATTGTGGGGAGGGTATCTTGATCAAGTGTAACTAGTGGGGTTTTTCCACTGCCTGGTACCAGCTCAGTTCGGTTCGATTCTACTCGCTTTTATTGCTTTTCCATAAACAAAATCTGGTACCTGGTACCTGGTACTATTTTTGGTACCACCTTGCAAGCGTTCCGAACCGATACTATATAATGACGTGTACATATTGGAGGTTGCTAATGGGTGTTTGCTATCGTTGCGTCATGGGTTTTTTTGTCTCCCTTCTGTGGCAAACAGCCACAAGCCAAGAATATGAAATAAATATTCCTCTGAGTTCATCCATTCTGACGACTGTAATGATGTCAGGCTTTTTACCTCAGGTTTTTACTTCAGCTCTGCTTGCGCTGCTTCTTTTAGTCGCTGTAGCAACCAGTTGTAGTGGAAAGGTAACAGTGTAGAGTCTAACCATACCGAACCAGTACCAGGCAGTGGAAATGGACAAGCAAAAAAGCAAGTAGAGTCGAACCGGTAGTGGAAAACCACCTTAGCAGTCCTGAGATTCAAACCCACAACCTTGTGTTTGCAGGGGCAACTCTCTATGCACTAACCCACCATGTATTACATACATATACAAATATAAACATTTTGATATGTAATTTAGGAGCCACTCATTTTTAGGCAATTTTTCAAATTATTGCTTAGCTCTAGTTCCTTTCCACAAAGAACTTTTTTAGTCATGAGGGAACTGTGATTTATGTGAAATGTGCGACTGTAGATCTTTTTCTTAGAATACATATAATTTAATGTAAAGGACCCATACCAAATAATTACCAAACTAATTAAACTATACCAATTCACCAATACCAGTTATACCAATCGTAATTATTTTATACCATATAACAGCAATCATATCATATTTATTCTTCCTTATAAAATATTGATCTGTTTTTGTTCTTCATCCTCATTCTGAAACCCTGTATCGCAGCATTGTTCTTGGGGGAGAGTGTGCCCTGGTGAAATGGTTTTAAATGACATAAATTAAACTGTCATTTCTTTTCCAGGCATCTCTGACAGAGCTCGAAAACATGGAACTTCTGCACTTTCACTGAAACTACTTCAGCCGTCAGGAGGCAGATTGAAATATCAAAGAGCAGCAAGACAGTGATGCGAAATGCAGTTTTTAAAGTTAAGTAAACAAGTATGTTCCCCTTTCTTTCTGTCTCTCTCTCTCTCTCTCTCTCTCTCTCTCTCTCTCTCTCTCTCTCTCTCTCTCTCTCTCTCTCTCTCT
>JBBMFX010055006.1:0-11059 GCA_037832545.1 Rhabdalestes septentrionalis
TGTCTGTGTGTGTCTGTGTGTGTCTGTGTGTGTCTGTGTGTGTCTGTGTGTGTCTGTGTGTGTCTGTCTGTGTGTGTGTGAATGAGCGAATGAGTGAATTAATGTGCTGCACTTGACTGAAGCGGCAGAGTATTTCTGTCTTCTGTACCGTTTTCTGTTTTTTCTGTACCCTTATTTTAGAAGGAAGCAGGGACATCTGCTCTCCACATGTTCCTGCTATAGAGAGTGCCACAGGGCCCCGCGAAGGAGACCCCAGCGAAAACAAACCACTGTACCTCCCCAATCCCCATTCTTCCCTCGCTCTCATATAGATACCTCCTCTAGAGCTGGAGCAATCTCTTCCTCGCACCTCCCATACACACCCACACACTTTCACTAATCACTCCAGAACAACAAGTCGGCATTGCCAAAACAGCCCAGACAGCCTTAAGTACTTCAGGAATTAAGACTTTTCTCTCTCTGTGGAAAGGAGGATTAGGAATGAGGCAGTTATGTATGTACATATTCAAGAACGTTTTATAGCTTCACCTAGCAATTACTTCTAATGGACTGAATTGCTAACATTCATAATGTGAACACTCACTTATTAAAGCAGGTGCAGTGGGTATCAGAAATGTAGTAGCTGAATTACAAATGGACTAAGCAATATATTTGATTAAGTGTAAGGAGTCTGAACCATATTGTCATATGTGAACACACCACAGAACAGAGTGTGAACAGTGTGAAACACTTTTTTCCCCATAATTAAAACATTCATCAAATGAATCAGCTTGCATCCTATCCCAGCTGCTACGGGCGAAGGCGGGGTACACCCTGGGCAGTCGCCAGCACGTCGCAGCCCACCTAACATTCTCTGGCAAATACCAAAAAAGCCTGGGTTCATGTGCCATTACTGTGTGTTTTTTTGGAGTTTGTAGAATGTTTCCCTTTCTGACTGTTGTAGAAGGTTGCCATCCATTCACTTTGGTTTATTTGGTGTGCGAGTTCCTGTTCCGGAATGGTTACTACTTCAGAATTGTGGCTGTTCTTGGGAGAGGTTGTGCCATGGCCTTCAAGCTGAATAGAACAGTGACTAAGCTGTAAAAACATCTACTGCCATTGAGTACATAGAGTACAAATGAAAATAAGATAAACCTTTATTAGTCCCACTTAGGGGTGGGCGATATGGCAAAAATTTCATATAACGGTGACATATTCCTACACAAATTCATGCTGAAACCTGTGGAAATGCGTTCTGGTGGAAAAGAGATATCTGTGGCCGAGAGTAAGGAACCAAAGACGCGGCCACTTAAGACGTGGCGTAGAAGGCAACAGTATAAGACAAATGATTTTTAACTGATCATAAGACCTATTAAAACCGAACTTTTGTTGGTTGAGCGCTGTTTCTGTAAGTCGGGCACTTAGTGGACAAGCAAATAGTGTGATTTGGTTGATGGAATGTAGTCTTTAGACGAGACTACAATCTCTCTGCTTTGGCAGATCATCAGTACACAGATCGTATTCACGATCTCATATCGTCATATCGCACACCCCTAGTCCCACTAGTGAGAGATGTGTCACAATATTTTTATATCGTCAGCATGAGACAGAGTTGTGCATGATCAGCAGAAGATGACAATCCATTACGAGAGTTAAAAGAAAAAGGTGTTTCAGAAGGACTGTGCCGTGTGTAATTTGTTTTGAATAAGTTGTGTACCCAGCATTGAAATGTCAGTTCAGAAGGACTGGAGAGCAGGGCTGGTGTTTGTCTGATTATTTGTACTACACTTTGGTTTTTAAAGGTGATGGTGATTTTTTTCCATCCCTTCTCCCAGTTCAGATGGGAATGTTTTCATGATCGTGTCAACATTTACTCTCAATGCAACACTTAATAAATGAGTTGCTGAAAGTAGTGTTTTGAAGTTGTGCCTGTGTGTGTAATGTGTAACCACATTGTGGTTATAGTTGAGTTTATTGCTGATGTACAAGTTGAGTGGGAGGTTGGTGGGGTTAATGACCTAAATAAAAATCACTAAATTTTACTGATTACATGGGAAGAATGTTCATTTAAAAGTGTTGCTGCTATGCTTGTAGCACAAGAACATTTTAAAATTGGTCAAAATTGTTTCAAAATATCAAGATGTTTGTTGTGAATAGCAATAAAGCCTCAAGGAAAAACCCAAAACATTATCAATAAATCATATAATTCCAACCGTACTCCCAGTGAAGAGATGCATTCTGCTGTAACATGCATCATCACTCGAAGAGGCTCTTGTGATTGGAGTCGTTGATATGAAGCAAAAGTACCTCTTTGCTGTTGCTGAGCGACTGTCAAGCTTGGCAAGAATCTAATTTGTCACGCGCAGACATGAAAGGCTTGTGGGAGATTTGTCGTAGACAAAGCACCTATAGAACTGCAGTAAAGTTTAAATTCAGTTTTAGTGTTTGACAGATTTTCATGCTTATTACCAGTAATACCATTGCAAAGATTGTGAAATCACGAGCTTCTATTAGTCATGTAGACAGATACAAAACAAAACTTCAGTGTGTGATTGGGAAATTTAAGGTCAAATACATTATCACATGGTACAAATATGCCATACACTTATCAATGCATAACACTCACAAGCATGCCTGCAAACTTCCATACCAAATAATGATCAAATAGGACCAAATATAAGAAGTAAAACTCGTGTAAAGGTCATATCATACTTTAATATCTAATAATACTTTTATATATATAATGGATTTATGTAACTTTTTACCTAACTGTGTAAAACTTCTGTCCCTAAAGTACCTCTATAAATTTGTTTTTCTTTGATTATGAATGACTTGTGTTTATTAAGACTTTCATTCATAATAATAACCAAAAATGACCTAATATAACCGGAAAATACTATATTATACTTTTATTTTTTCCAAAAACCAAAAACAGACCTAATTCAATTAAACCTAAATTAAACATCCTCAGATTACTGAATATCCATTAAATATGAGCGGGCTTTTTTTGTTATGTTTACAGACTGATCTACATAAATGCACCTTGTTTATTATGGCTGTTCTCTTGTAAAAAAGGCACCCCAGACAGAAACACTCCCTAAAAGTTGTGAACTTACAGGATGTGGGGAGCGAACAGTTTGTTTGAAATCTAATCAGTGTTTACAAACGACATCAAATGGTTTTATTTCACCTTTGAAATACGATGCTGTAAAAATGCATGAGCTGTAATTTTTGTACAAAATCTTTTGAAAATAGCAGTTTAAAAAGTTAACTGTAAATGGTGGTGTCAAAAGGTCAACTTGTACAGTGAGTTGTACTCCTCTTATCTCCTGGAGAAAATTCAAGTTAAATAAAATAGAATAGTGCTCTGTGACCTGAATAAACATCATATCCTGCCCCGAGTCTCCCCTAAAGCGCAAGATCCAGTGGGCCTGGAATACTGTCAGCTGGATATGTCCATAGACTACAGGTCACTGTGTTTGTGCATGTGTGTAAGAATGTCTTTGTGCATGGTTTTTCCATCTGTATTCATTTTAAAATGCGTGGGGCTAACAGTCGTTCCCCAGTTGTGGAATCATGTTTGTGAACTATGTTCACATCCTTGTTTCTCAATAATTTTTAATATTTTAATATTATAATTAAAATTTTTTCATATTTGCCTTCATTGCTAGAAATACGGTATCTTTCCATTTATATTGGGTTCATTTAAAAGTCTACAATATTTGATTTTTGGTCCTGTTTTTGTTGCTCTCTGTGTTTTGTCCTGTCTTCAAGTAGTTTAATGGTGATTAATGGCTTTGTGTAGTTTAATCAGGTTTTTTTTGTCTGTGTGTTGCAACATGATCTTGGAGGAGCAAGGTTTCATTCCATTGTTCACTGTATATATGGCTGAAATGAAAATAATGCTTTCAGGTTAGTTAGACTCCAAAATAGATGGTCTCACCGGACATAAGTTTTGGTCACTGACTGTGGCTTCTATACAAACATCAGATTAAAGATGCATGTGAATCAAATACATTTTTACACCCTGCTGTAAACATTTTCTATTTTTCTGTAGTGTATCTTAATAACAGGAGTGGGTAAAACTTTCCTTGCCCTGTGAGTCAATGGAAAACCTTTTTATTGTAGTGTGACTGTGTTTGTACATCACGTGGAAAACTTGTGCTCTGAGGGGAAAAACACACTGATGAATGCCTCCTTATGATCAGCAAATGAAAATCTTCTTTACCATGAGTGACCCATAGGTCACCAGCAGGTCCCAATTGTCAACACATGTCAACAAGGAAGGAACTAAACACATGGACTTGAAGGTCCAAGTCATGATCTTTCCTAAAGCCTGTATAATGTGTTGTACTCAGGGCATGGACTTTGCCCTGTCCATGCTTGTGCAAACAGCACCATTTTCTGATGATGGGACAATATATAGGCTTGGAAGAGACAAAGCTGCTCTTACAGCAGTTAACCTAGCATTTCTAAGCATTTTAGTGCACTGCCCATTTTCATTTCTGATTGAGACCTGGCATTCAATCAAATAGAGTATTGATCCACCATTAGTAGATCATTAAAATCTGATATGACTGCATTTTAACCTAGGTTTTCTCACTGTATGCCTTTGATGTACATGTTTAATTATTTATTCTGTAGAGTTGTAAGTGATGAAGGTTTTACTGTTGGGAAATGGACAAAATCTGTGTTAACTAAGTCTTTAATAACAGATGATATATTTTCATCCTTTTTTTTTTATATCTGAAGCCACTTCCTGTTGGTCAGATAAGGTTAAATAAATGTTTGTGTGTGATGTATTATAGTGAAGGTTGATGTTTATTCTTGTGGTTGCAAAGCTCACAGTGATTTTTTTCACAGTGGTGGCTCTGTGGCCTTAAGAATAGCATTCAGCCCAGAGTATGTCAGCAATTCACCAAAGTCACCCAACTATGTGCCCCACACAAGCACACACACACAGCTCTGTATTGCTGTCTGTTTTTACAACAGATTCCGCCACACCTTAAGTTCTATTGTTTTCATTTTCCTTCATGAGCTTAAAGTCAATTATAACAGTAGACAGTACACAGAAACAAACACACACACACACACACACACACACACACACAAACACACACTAGTGCATTAATGACTTCAGTCGAGTCGACACATATGCAGCGGAGGAACACAGGCATCCAACAATGAGCAACTTTTATTAAAATTCTCTGTAACTTTAGCCTTTGCCTTGTACTGGAGCCGAAGATGAAATGAAGAAGTAGATCTGTGATCTGCTGTTGTTCCTTATCAATCAGAAGCTTTTCGGTAAAGCTGCTCTGCTCCTCTGGACTGGACGACTCTCTGCAGTGCTAGTGTTAGCATGTTGACTGGAGTTAGCATGTTAGTTAGTGGTGCCGTTTTAGATGCTGTGCAGAAGGCATGTTCTGTTTGTGTACTTTAAATCTGACTCGCATGTTCTGCATTTCTTCGTGTGGAATGCCGGTTCTGTTACTGTAATTTAATTCACTCATGCCAATGGTACTGCCCGTTTTCTGAAGGGACTGTAATTGGTTAAGTCAGGGAATGTGTGTCAGCGTCAGCCAATCGGAGGCGGATATTGCAATGTTTACAATCGTGCCCGTACAGAGAGAGGAAAAACACACAACCTGTCAACTTCTCTAAGGGGTCGGCTACTTGAGCCTCAGACGTTGACGCGTCATCTAATCGGCTTTTCTGTTAATGCCCACTCACACACATTACAGCACATTCATTTGGCAGATGCTTTTATCCAAAGTGATTTATTATATGAGGAAATAATCAAGTTTTCGGACAGTTAGGTTAATATGTTGTAACTACAACACTGGTGATAGTTTATCATTTTCAGTTCAGCAGTCTATGATTTGCATGTAATATCAACTGCTTTTTTGCCTCATTTAGAGGACATGCTGATGAGTGTACAGGCTAGGCAGGTATGTACTCATGCACCTGTTTTAGGGTACTGCCGCTGTTACATGGGCTTGAACCACAGGATTCCCGATGAAGTTAAGACACGCGAGAGCCACGGGTTTCTAATCAAGGTTAAATATTTTTGAGTCACAAGATTTCCAACAAGGTTAACTCTGCCTGAGCCGTTATGCCTCTGATTATGATGCCTGAATGACATGATCAGGTTTTCCTGAGGTGAATGAAGAAATTCTCTGGAAGAAGAAGGCTATAAAAACTGAGAGCAAAATATTTCAGTTTTTTGCTATATTCACTCACATTATATCTGTGATAAACTCAAAAAAGCAGTTTATTTATTATCCTAATATTGAGATGTCATATTGCTTACATGACTCTCACACACACACACACACACACACACACACACACACACACACACACTATATGTTCTCTGTACTGTGCTCTCCCTCCTAGTGTTTCCTGGACATCACATGCCACTAATTAGGCAACACTGCTGTGTGTTTCATGTGAGGTATATGTGGTTGCCCACTATTAATGTGTGTTTATATTATGGTTGCTAATTTCTCTCACTGAATCATCTTGGAGTGAGTGTCTGCTTGTGATGCTGGCTTCCAGTGGGTGCACTGAATTCTCCACTACTGTTGTGTCCCCTGGCCGGCTGCCAGGTTACTGCTCATCTTGCTCAACTGGCTCTCTTGGCAGGCGGCTGCTTACTGGAAGAGTTTGATTTCAAGTGTTTAAATTTGTTTCACCACACCTCAACTGCTTTCGAGGAGATTGTTTAGTGGCTTGTCTGGGCCGGCATTCTCTTGGTGTGTGTTCCATGTGGAGCTGCTTATAGTACAGAGATGCTTATCAGTGAGGGTAATTGACCCCACAGGGAGAAGCGCCTGGAAGTAAACGCATACATCAGCCTGGGGTTTAAACCAAACCCCACCCCACACAGCTCTCTCTGTCTCTATCTCTCACCATCTCTCTTGCTCTCGCTTTTGCTCTCGCTCTTGCTCTCTCTTGCTCTCTCTTGCTCTCTCTCTTGCTCTCACTCTCGCTCGCTCTCTCTTTCTCTCTGTCGCTCTTGCTCTCTTTCTCTCTTTCTCTCTCTTTCTCTCTCTCTCTCGTGCTCTCTCTCTCTCTCATGTATTTGCTCTATAGGGAGTTTCTAACATAAGGAAGAAGAGATCATCACACCACATATGCCGTACTGTGCAAGTCCTGGGCTCCTGTGCAGACTGTTTGAAACCTTTTCTGTGAGCGGTGAGGGACTTTCTGCTCGGAAACACACAAGTTGTCATCAGAATAAATGAATACAAGAAAACATAACATCAAGATTTGTTTGTAAAAACTATGTGAAGTTTTTTGAGCTGGTTAGAACGCCGGTTCGTTTCCAGACTTCACCACCAACAATTTCACGATTTCGTGAAACTGTATAATTTAAGTATTGATTTTAAGTATAGTAGTATTTTTATTGAACCAGGTTTTTAAAGTGTTTGATGAGACCTGCAGTGGTCCTCCATAAGGGCAGGTAATTTCAGTAGAACTGGGGATTGTAGATAGGCCATACATGTGTGTGTGCACGTGTGTTTGTGCGCCTGTGTGTCTGTGTGAGTCTGGGTGTGAGTGCCCTGCCCTGTGTATGGATTAAGCAGTTGCAGAAAATGAATGCACGACTGTCGGATAGCTAAAAAGACCTGTAGCGGCTGTGTTGAATCTGTGGGTGATAATATCCTAGTGGGTAAAACACTTGCCTGTGAATCAGATTACCAACAAATTTTGCAAGTTGACCACCCCCACTCCAACATTTTACCATTGTGTCCTTCTGCAGGACACTTAACCCTCAGTGTCTCCAGGGGGGCTGTCCCTGTAACTGATGATTGTAAGTCACTCTGGGTAAGGGCATCTGTTAAGTGCCACTTTTCTATATTTTTTCACTAATACACACAAAAAAAATTCAGACAGGAAAATATTGTGCTTTACTTTACATTTACTGTAACATTTACCGCATTTAGCAGACACTTTCATCCAAAGTGACTTCCATTCCATAACTACAGAGGGCAGTCTCCCTGGAGGGTCAGGACCCCAGTGGTGGTGTGCTGAAGGGTTCAGAGGCAAGTATCCTACCCACTAGGCCACCAACACTTCTGGTTCTACACACAGATACACCACACACTCTTCATTAGAAACACAGGGTGTGTCAGGATCTGTTGGAGTGTGTCGGGGTCTCTCAGTGTCTGCCAGGGTCTGCCAGGGTGTCTGTCGGGGTGTTTCGGGGTGTTTCGGGGTGTGTCAGGAGCTCTCAGGTGTGTCGGAGTGGGTCAGGAGCTCTCAGGTGTGTCGGGGTCTGTCAGCGTGTGTCGGGATCTGTTGGGGTCTGTCAGAGTGTGTCAACGTGTGTCAGGGACTGTCGAGATCTGTTAGGGTGTGTCAGGGTCTGTTAGGGTGTGTCAGCATGTGTCAGGGTCTGCGTCCACGTGTATTTGTATCCACTCTCGCTGTGTCAGAAGCCAGTCTTATAAAGGATTACTGGCATAAAGCTCACTAATGCTGATTCACACCACTACTGGGGTCTGTGAGCTGGATTAGTTAGGGTGCAGCCTCAGAGGGAGCGGTTAGGCCACTGTGTCCAACTCTACTCCTCTTTATTTAACCGGGCTTCACTGCCTCTGACTCTCTTAGCAAGTTCCAGTTCTGGGGCTTCATGTATAAAATTAAAAAATAATTGCATAGAATATCTTGAACATCACAGGTCATTTCATCCCGGGATTCTCAACCACGGGGCCGGGGGCCACTGATGGGCCTCAAAGGCTTTTGATTGTGCCGTGAATCTAAAATTGAGACAGACCATTGGTTCGCAATTGGTTATTTGATATCATCTAATGAGGCCAAGTGGGCCTTGGCAACATGCCGTGATAGATAGGTGGGACTTAAGGTTAAAAAGGTTGAGAACCATTGATTTAAACATTATTTACTTGTCAAATGTTTGGATATATTATAGTTAAAGTGGCTTAGTTAAGCAGAAACAAGCAGGAAGTAAAAATTCCCTCTGCATCGCGAGCGTATTTGCTGTGAAGAAAAAAGAAACCTCTTTTACTTTCATTTATTTGCTTGACCTTTGAGTGCAATTTGCAGTCACTGCAATTCAGTTGTGTAAGTTTGGGCAATATTGGTCAAAAACATGTTTTGTTGACATTTTAAACCTCTTAAGATCTTTACACTCAACAGACAGCTCACTTTCTCTCTCTCTCTCTCTCGCTCAAGCTCTCTCTCTCTGTCTCTGAATGCTCGCTTTCTCTCTCTCTCATTCTCTCTCTTTCTCTCCCTCTCCCTCCCTCTCTCTCTCTCCCGCTCTCTCTCCCCCTCTCTTCCTTACTCTCTGTCTCACTCTCTCTTACACACTCTCACTCACACTCCGTCTTTCCCCCCTTTCTGTCTCTCTCTCTGTCTCTCTCTGTCTCCCTCTCACTCTCTCTCTCTCTCTCTCTCTCTCTCTCTCTTTTTCTATCTCTCACATGTGTCATACATTTTTTTAATAATCACGTTTAAACATTAATTCTGCTTTTGTGTTCAAATTAGTTTTATTATTTAAAGAAGTTTGCACCACATTTATTGCAATTTGTATGTTATGCCTTTGTTGTTTAAACATCTTAAGAAACTTGAAAGGTCAACAAAATGTTTTAAAACTCAACAGGCATGGGCTTATCTACGCTGCTCACCGAGGATCTGAGATGAAGATAAGATGTTTTAAATAAACTGAAGATTTCTTGTTTAGAGTTTTTACTGACCAAAATTTCATTGAGAACAGTCAGAACAATTTAAGCCATGATCTATTAGATGAAGAATTTTTTTGGAAAACTGCCAGCCGACTGGTTAAATATGCAAATCATAACCTTCTCATTCTTGATAGCGGCCTACAGTGGCTGGAGGGTGAAGGTCATCAGAAGATTTGGAATCTTTTCACAAAAGTCAGCATTTGACGCATCTTAACAGAACAGAACCAGAGGAGAATCAAGTGTTGTACTTTGATGAATGCTTTTGGTTGCAGTCATCACAGCTATGTTTGCGGGCATAGAAGAAGCAAAGGAAAAGAACATGGTCATGTATGGAAAGGATGTCATACTTCTGGGATATGTGCACACGAATGATGCAAAAAAATATTATGGGAATTCCACTAAATATAAAAAAAAAATCTTGTCTCACACTCAGCAAAGACACTGAAGAACAAATAAGGTTGTACATTCCGGTCAGCCACTATTTTAAAAATATGCATTAAACCTGCCCAAACTTATGCACATGGCCCATTTTTGGGGGTTTTTTGGTTTTCCCCCCCAAAATATGAAAACATAACAGTGTAATTTCACCTGACGTGCCCAAATGTTTGCAAATAACTCATGATCTCATAAACATGGATGCTCACAATGCAAATGAATTGTTTGCATCCTGCAGCACACTGGTTGTGTCGCTTGAGAAGTTTACCTGAATTTAAACATGAAATTGACATTTTGATACATCAACAACTTAAAAGTAGAATCTGATACATGTGGACGAATGTTAAGGATGTAAGACTCCTGGTCCTGAAGTCTGTTGCATACATTATAGAATAGAATACAATAGAACAAACAGTCTTTATGTTCGCTGTTGCAGGAACAATGAAAAATAGTTGGTAATTCTTTGTGGCACCATAATATTAAGAAAATAAATAGACAAGTTTACATGTGAAATATAAACAATACACGGGGGGGGGGCCCAAATACAATATAAGGTGTAAACTGGAGTCTGTATGTCTGCGACCTGCTCTGAAAACAGATATGACACACAGTTATGTTTCACAGTCATGTAAGTGGATAGTGTCTTGTAGTATTTTTCCTGAACTTATGCCCGGGATACACTGTACTAGAGGTTGACCGATATATTGGGCTGGTATTTGGCATTTTTTAATGTATCGCATCGGCCGATATCCAAGTACACTACGCTGATTTACCCAGTATTATTGTTCCTGTGGAACACGTGGCCCATGCTACTTGCTTGCACAAAAAATTGTGATGCTGCTGTGTTTATATTTATATTGAAGTCATTATTCAATAAATGGCAAGTTGAGAAATTTTGTGTATTTATCTTTGTGTTATTAGTGTGATATTTTACC